>JABEVS010000128.1:0-149969 GCA_018290735.1 Coelastrella sp. MACC-549
TGCTCCCACCAGCGCTGAAGGGCCTGTTCTTCGCTCGGCTAGCCACGCACAGGCAGCTACGACAGGCAGAATGGCAGATGATCATGTAACCATGCTCATGGAGGAAGCTAACAAGATATACAGCAATGGGACCAGACAGGCTGCGCACAGTGATCACACTGCTTGTACAGCAAACTAGTGTGCGACCAGGAGACTTGAGACTCCGTGCCTATAACAAGGAAGCGCTCGCTTCTGTTGAAGAACTGGACATTTTGATGCTTCCAAGCTATCGCATGCCAGCGACTCAGGGTGAGTGGGTCGGACAACAGGGGAGCAACATGCACTCCTTATGCTGCAGCAGGATACATAGGTTTGTGTTGTCGTCTTTTGACATGGAGCTTTATTTTTTGAGTGCTAGTTAAAGGTATGGGCTTCAGTGCCTCCATGCACATACTGATAAGCACAGCTGCAGCAAGCTTCATGACGACGGCACTGCAATAACTGGTTCAACTGGATAATGTTGCAGGTGGATGCAGATTACCTGCTGCTCAAGAACATCAAGCTGGTCAAGAAGTTGAAGAATGTAGTCAAAAGTGGCAGCTCTGTAGATGGTTGGCCAATCAGTGGGCTACTTCTGCATGAGCCAGTGGTCATTCCTGTCAACAGGAATGTCACCTAGTGAAGTGCTTTCGCGCTGGCAGAAGGATGCACACCAGGGCAGGAGTTGAGCAGCTAGAGAGCCACTCAGCAAAGTTGCTGGTTGCGTCATATGATTCATTTCATGGTGGTGAAAAGCCAGTTACTTGCTGATTGCTGTTGAGTTGTTTGTGGGTGACTACTGTGCTGGCAGGTGTTGCTAGCATGACAGCAATGCGATGTACACGATGACATCATTTGAGATGAGATACTGCTGGGATCAGTGTCATGCAGCACACGGGCAGAACATGATCTGCTGATTGCATGATGAATATACTGCTAGAGGCACAGCCTTCAGCTTGCTATTAACAATAATAATCAGTACTTTGCAGCCATAGCATTTTATATTACTGCCATCGGCCCCGCGCCTCAAATCTACCCAGTGAATTCAATCCACTTTCGGACAGCTTGCTATTGTGCGTATGATGCTGCATGCTTGGAAGATGGCTGGTGAGGTAGCAAGTAAGCACGGTCATGGCAACTGGAGATCTCTTGATTCACTCACTGAGCTGCTATCGACCCGTTTCCGAGCAGCAAATGACCTTGGTAACTAGGCTTGTTACGCCACTGATCACCGGTAACAAGGCCCTAGGTGCTAAGGCCTTAGCATCGGTACTATAACAGTAGCTAAGGGGTTGGCCACCTGCCTTACTAAGGCCTTGGGACTCGCCCTACTAAGGGCTTGGTAGATTCTTGACTAAGGGTAGACCTTAGTAGCGGTGCAGCCTGTCATGGCGACAAGGGGGGCTTGTCGACTAAGCCCAGAAGGGCTTGTGACTGGCGGAGCATCTTGGTACCATGGGAGCTTAGCACAATTTACCCCTTAGATTACAAGGGGGTTGCCCGTGTAGTGTAAGCTACACTGTACAGCGCTGATTGCGTGCAAGATTACCGGCAGCTGCACGACTTTCGTGACGACCTGCTCGAGAAGGAAGGGCGGATATCGCAAGGAAATGCTGCGTAACACTGTTTCAGCTACAGCTGTGTCCCCACCAAGTCGTCAAGGCCTCGTGCAAATGGCTTAGCAGCGCAGCTATTGCAGCAAAGCAGCCATGGCCTTCCCGCTGTTTCGCTGGCAGATTACTTGCCACGAAATGGCTCCTTAGTGTGCCCTTTCTGCAAGTCCAAGGCGATTGTATGCCTTACAGCGTGCTAATGCAACAACGCGCGGAAGGTGTTTACGCGCTCTGCTTGGCACCGTTCAGAACTGCTGTGTACCTTGCAGGTCAATTGATACAGCTTGAAGTAGTGCTGTACAAGATTTGGCTAATCATGCAGCAGAGAAGTGCACATTGTGCCAGACTTGTGTCCCCATCTTGGCGCGTGCTTGATAGCTGCTTTCAGAGAAGCAATATCATATTATCATCGGGACCTGGTGCACGGCATTTCATTTTCGGCTGTTATCTCCTTCCTCAGTGGTTCTCACTCCCTCTTTCACCTCCGTCCTAGGTGTTACCGTAACAAGCTGGCAGCATGTATGCGGAAATCTGCAGCGCCCATGCGCCAACTTGGACTGAATCAGCAGTGCACTACTTCAGCTAGATCCATGACATGCGACACGGGCTAAGCTGGTTGAACTCCACAATGCTGGTACTTACAACAACCCTGCACCAAATTCAGGGTGCTGAAGCAAGACTTCACCGCAGACCTAGCACCACTGGCAGTGCTGTCCTGACAGCTTGCGAGAATGAAGATTATTAGAATAGCAACAAAGCAACAGACACATTTGCACGCAATATGCTGGTGGAAAATACAACTTTCCTGTATGCAGGGTCCCCTACTGCTGTGATCAAAGCTGAGCTGAAAGGCATGAAGGCAACTACTAACTGATTATGAATTCAACCTGTAAAGTCATCCATCAGCGACAGGCCCCACCGTGACCCATGTGTGCTCACCAGTCAAAATAGTACAGTGTGAAAGCAGTACATCAATTTATGCATTCACGCAATATTGCGCGTTGAAGCCTCACTGCTCGCCATTTTGATCATAATAACATCCTCTGATGACCTTGGAGCACATACATCACACAGCACCACCACTGCATTTGTTGGAGGCAAACAGCACAACATTGCCTGCATGCAATGACATCAAACATCTCTGCAGCTGCACATATGCTCAAGATTTCAAGGAGCAGGAGCGGCTACATCACAAGCTCTTTCAAGGTCACTGCGTGCAAACATCATCAGCTGGTCCCTCAGAGCCAGCAGCTCCTTTGCCTGCTCCCTGCGACCCCTCACAAGTTGATGCAGCAGCTGCTTCTGCTGCTCGTTGTCGTAGCTAGCTGCGCCATTGAACAGCCGGGTAGCCACCAGTTCCTTTGCAGCTAGCTCTTCCTGCAACCAGAGTGCCAGCTCGTGCGGTGACTGCCCTGTGTTGCTGGCTGCAGCCTGACCATTCAATGAACTAGCACTTGCCAATTGCAAGTTCCTACTGCCTCCATCTTGTGATGCCCTTAGTGGTGTGCCAAGCAGCAGTGCTGGACTGCCATTGGCTGCCAGTGCCTGTCGCACATAACACAGGCTGCCCAGCAGTGGTGGCTGGTGACATGTCTGCTGCACAGCTCCTGCAAGGCCCCACACCAGCTCTTGCAGGGCCTCTGCCTCACGCTCTGACAACAGCAGGATTTCACCACTAGCAAACACCAGTAGCGCATCAACATACCGCTGATAGTGGCCCAAGCCATCTGACACACCTCCTGCTGCTGGCTGCACAATACCATGGACAAAGTTTGAGGTGCAGCAAATACTTGGTGACCAAGGAAAGGAGGATGCGGCTGGCCCCAGCAGCTGTGCAACTGATGGCAGAGCCAGAATACTGAAGCCGTTGCTGCCGACCTCGATCAGGTCCATGACTGATGTTGCTGCAAAGGCGGCAGAGTACTGCCAGTCAACCTCGTGAGCAGCTGTCACCCTGGGGACCTCCTTTTCCTCCTCCTGCTCCTCCTCTTCCTCCTGCTCCAGCTCCCTCTCACACTCTTCATCAGCCCCCTGCCCAGCCACCACCAGGTGACCTTGACCATGAGTCATGCCTGTGGCCAACACCCGCTCAATGATCTCCAGGCGAGCTGCATCAGTCATGCTGAGCCGTTCATCTGCCTTGCAGTTCCTATCAGCTGCATTGCCTGTAGCAATGCTGTCGCCACTGCTCTTGCTGCTGTCTCCATTCTTGCCGTTACCACCAAGGCTAGGGCTGTTGTCATTGCCGGGCTTCTTCAGCTGCAATGCTGCCCTGATTGCAGCGGCGTGAAGAACCCTGGAAACAGGTTCAGGGGCCTTACTGCTGCCATAAAACTCACTGAGCAGCAGTTTCTCCTCCATCATGGCCCTGCTGGGTGCGTTGTTGGTGACTGCAAATAGCATGCCCTGTGTAGCATGCTCAACCACACCATGCAGGGTGTCTTGCACAGTGTTGTCCATCACCCACTGCAGGACAACCTGCATGCTGGGCTCTTGTCTGCGGTGGCTTCCGTGCCCGGCGGCAACAGCAGCAGCATGTATTTTGTCTGTTACATCAGGCAGCCCGCATGCCACAATGGTCTGCCCCCTGCCCAGCTGCCTGAGCCTCCCGGCTGCCTGCATCATCTTGTCCTTGCACATGCCAGGTGCCAGGGTCAGCACACCCACTGCCTGCTGCTTCAACTTGAGGTCAGCACCGCGGCAGCGGGCATCATCATAGATGACAAAGCAGTCGGATTCTGCCAGTGGTGACTGGTGCAGTTGTCTGACACGGCCCACTGTGTCCCCCACTGTCCACTGCCTGCTGCTGGGATCATAGTAGCAGACGCCCTTATACCTGCCAGGAGACATGTGCTGCAGCACGTACTCGGCAGCAGCACTGCGAGCAGCAGCAGCACATAACAAATCATGGCAATCCAAAGCAGAAAAGGTGCCACCAGATTCTGCAGTGTACACCGTGTGTCTGTGGCAGTCAAGAGGAAGATAAACAATACCAGGTTGTTGGTGTAACCTTTTGGTACATTATTATTCCATGCCGCTGCTGCAAAGTACATCAACTGCAACAGCATTCTAGTTGCTAAAAAGTAGAGTCTGCTCTGTGTGCCGTTACATCTATGAAGCCTGTCTGATGAGTTTCTGCAACAAATATTCTGCTATGCTGCACCTGGTTTGAACTCCTGCCAGCAATGCGCCAGCATCTAGCAGAGCCTCCACACCCGGCTGGCCGTCACTGCCTTCGGTCTGTAGGCAGTCATCCAGCAGCAGCTGCCACACAGGCTTGAAGGCAGCCTAGGATCAACAGCAAGAACAATCAAGGTGTGTTCTATTGCGCCTCATGCAAGTTGCTTGGCACAGCATACAGATGTAAGACTCTCGAGTTGCATTTGAGATCGCCGCCAGGATGCAGACGTGTGTAAAATCTACGGATCTCTCATCTTGATTTTGTCTGACGTGCATTTAAACCCCATTGCATGGTTCCTGCGTTGTGCAGCAACAACAAGTGAAAGTCTGCTGCCTCCCACCTGATTCACTGCTGAGGGTCTTTGCAGTGTCTTGTACGAGGCTTTGCCCAGCAGCATTGCCAGCATCTTCCCATTTGTGCCAACCAGGTGCGGCTGACCCAGCAGCTGCCTCTGCTGAACCTGCAGGCACAACCCCATTTGATGTGCTTACCCAATTGTGCTTGCTGCAACGTTGCAGCTGACTACACAACAGAGGGCACAAGGATCCCCTGCAGAACCCTAGGGTTCAACGGCGCCTTTGAGCTGGCCGTGCTCTGCTTTGATGAAATCATTTTTATGAGTATCTAGAGCTATTGTCCTCTCACACACTCCTATAATAGCAATTTGCTGTTGTTGCACTCTGCTGTAATAAGGAAGGTATGCTGCTAGTGCAACAGCGGACTACTAGGAGCCTGTACACAACAAGGTGGTGGCATGAGCGCTGAACTTTGCACTGCATACAGCTACTGCTCGTAAACCATCTCACTTGCAGTGGTAACAGCCGGTGGTTGTCATTCGTGCCAGAGAAACCCACGACCCAGCCATCAACGTTGTTTGCCAGGTTCCAAGGAGTGGCCACCAGCCGCTTTGGATGCTGCCCAGTCTCTTTGGGCAACACACAGTAGTACAACCAGAAGTTGACCACTCTCATGTTGTGGCTGAGGTACGAATGCATAAGCTCCAGCTGCTGACTGTTGCTGGGGTCAACCTTGCGCACAACATCGAAGAGAGGCCTGTGCTCTGCATGTAACAGCCAGTTAATACCTGGTTTGCTCATATCTAGCATAAGGGGCCCCTAATCTGGTGGCACAACCCCACTCAGCCCACCTAACAAGGCAAGGTTGCATAATGGTATGTAACAACAACCAGAAGTGCCTCCCTCCCCTCATCTCAACTTGAGATAGAGTCACATGCGGTGCTGCCCACAAAGACCACTGGTTGGCAAGCAGCAGAACCTACTGCCAATGCAGTAACAACCATGGTTGCTGTAGGTATTGTTCATGTGACGCTTCATCCTGATCAGGGTATGTTTCATCATCATGACGTCAACCTCACCTGGTGTGATGCGTGGTGCTGACAGTTGCAACCACTGCCTGAAGTGATCCTCCTGAGCACTTGGACCCATAAGCAACAGTTGATCCAACGCTGCCTTGAACTCAGCCAGACTGAGGCCATCAGCATAGTAGCTCAAGTGCGTCAAGATCAGAGCAACGTCTGGCTGGGCATACTCACTTCGTGGTGAAGGGGTATCAGCTGCCCTGTATGGCACAGCGAGGCGCTTGCGCGCAGTTTGCAACCTGTAGTGCAGACAACACCAGCCAACAATCTTTGCTCTGTTGGGGCACAAGCCGCTCCCTCCTGCAGTAGGAGTCATCACTATTCAATTCCAGCACCTGAGGTGCACAGCTGCTTCTTAGTGAGGCCCACATCTGAACAATCTTGCTGCAGGTCTATGTATTGCTTGTGTTCCTGGTAACTATTTGACGAGGAAACAGAGTCAACTGAGTCTCAACTCCTTAAGTGTATGCTTGTTGGTCCATAAGCATTGCAGGAGGTCTAGTACTACAATGGCCGACTTGGAGCAGATGACAAACCTTGACACACCGTAGTCAACCCTGTGCCGCTTCTGCAATGTGTGCTGCAGCAAGTTGCAGCCTAGCAGCCCCCGGAGCGCCAGCACCTGGTCAACCTGGTCCTGCTGGCCCTGAACCACCTTTGACAATAGATTGCCCGTATCCTGCAGCAGGCTGTCTGCTGAGGTGGCTGGGTCAGTCACACAAGACAAGAACTCAGCCTGTAAAACACGACAACTGAAGTGTTACTTCCTTCAGAGATGATATCTTAAGATTCTATACATGGCCTTACAAAGTTGTCTGCATACACAGCGAGCAAATTAGTGAAAGATACGCAGAAAACGACTCAGCATGCACATGCAGGAGATACTGTGAGGGCAGGTGTGGAATGCAGCAAGCCCTCGTACTCCAATGCAGCCGGGCTGCAGATGAGCCTGCTAGCTTCCAATGCTGCAGGAACTGACGTTGGCACCTGGTGGTAGAGAAGCCAACACCCTGATCTGGTATGCCAACTCAAGATGACACAGTATACTATGTTGCAGAGGCTCACTTTTGCTCCTTTCAGGTCCTTGAGCCACCTCATCTCATAAGGGCCATCATCTATGACGGCGGCGGCCAAGTGCTTGTGCAGGGCGCTGATGATGGCCTCCAGAGAAGCACCAGGCAGCAGCTGGAGGCCACAGAAAGATCCGGGAGGCCTGCTTGCAAAGATAAGACATGGATTAAATCCAGAAAACCAACAAGTGATGATTTCATGGTCAACCTTGCATGGTGCAAACCATAAGGATGTCTCCAGTTTCAGGTGTATGCAGGTGTATGTACACAGTAGTGTGTACTAGTGTGTCCTGCTCACACCTGATGTGACTTGGTGTCCAAGCTGCGACACCTGCAGCAGTCAGCTCAGAAGACTTGCCAGCGTCCACCAGGGTGGAGATGAGGTGCAGCAGAGCCTGAATGGCAACAGTCCTCTCATGAAGAGCTGGGAGACTTTGAGGCTGGCCACAGGCATACACCAGCTGCAGCCTGCATGACAAATGAACATATTCAATGCTCTACTGGTGCTGGACGCAGATGATCTAGGCAGGTACACCCATTCAGGTTTTGTCTGTAGCTATTTGCAAGGTGTTAGGCGGGCGATAGGTCTTGCAAGTACATTATGTTGTCAACAACATGGTCCTGGCACCACTTGCGGCATTGATTCCTTTTATCAGAGGATGCATTACACATCATACACACATATTGATATGTGTAATGTTGCAGCCAAGCCCTGCTTTGATGATGCTCTTCCGCTCACACACCTGTGATGCAGCAGCTCATCGCTTTCATCCAGGATGTCCTGATACCTCATCGCTGTAAGCTGCTGCAGCTGATCATGCAGCTGGTGGTCATCGCTGCCCCAGAGCTCCATTGACTTGAGGAGCAGGGAAAGCCGGTGCTCAGGGGCAACCAGCAGCAGACCACCAACCTGAATAGTCAATGAGGACACAGTGTTGCAGCAGGTGCTGGCAGGATATTCTGTCAAATCATTGATGACCCATGAGTGCAAGCCAAAGATCGGCCTGGAGACATTGCAGTAATAAAGATATGATTGCATAGTCTCATTGCTGCTGATGTGACATACTGTAGCAGCACTTTCCACGGGAAAGAAGTCACCTGCTGGCAGTACGTCACAGCTCCAAGCATTGCTCGTGCGCCTCTGGCCGTCAGCTGCACATCTCTGTGGAAGGGCATTGTGAAGAGCTTCATGTTGAGCACGCTTGCTGTCAGAGTGTTGTGCAGGTGTTGGTAAGACATGGCCAGCAGGGTTGACAGGAAATTTAGACGCACCTGCAGCCAAGCATAGTAGTATCGCAACACCACAGAATGCCCAGCCTGGAAGCCCTCCACGGTGGCAGACTGCTCACTCAATGTGAGGCGTTCATGCACCCCCCGGCATGTCATTGAAGAAGAAGGCATCAGCCTTGTCACAAGCTGTCGTGCGTGTCACATGTATCCAGCCACGTACGAGCCTACTGTCATCAGGTCTAGACCACATCTGGGCGATTTCAGCGACTTGAACTTACCACACGTGACTTATCAGCCCATTCCATAGCCAGCATTGGAAGTATGACCCTGGTCTTGCCTTCACCCATGTTCAGTTGTGTTATTGGTCCTTGCTCACTGCCACCATGAGGATGCTGCAGGAGCTCCCTCGCATGATAATACTGGTCAGGCCTGATCTGCAGCTGGCCCTCCACCTCAAACACAAGCCACTTTGGGTGCTGACGGGGATGCCAGATACGCTGAACCAAGAGCTCCTGCACACAGAATGACATCAGGTAGTGGGGCAAATCGACATGCGCATACCTCTATGGACGACAGATATGTGAAGGGTATGAGCGGTTGTGCAGATGTTGTCAACTATGCCATAGTTGATAATATCAGCAGCATAAAACCTCTATTCTTCTAGAGAACCTCTGGCAGGCAGGACAGCACCAAGTTGAATCCTGCAGCTGCTTTGGCCATTGTCAGCACAGTGGTTTCATACAGCTCACCCTGATGATGACGGGCTTGTATGTTTTTGCGTCAGATGCAAAGAGATGCACCAAGCGGTTCAGCCTGTCTTCCAGCACACACAGCTGAGCCCAAGCCAGAATGGCCCGCTGCAGTGTTGCATGTGCCTTGTCTGAAAGGAAAGGATTGAACTTAACTGTGAGCTCAGGCTGGAAGGCACAGCACAGAAGGTCTCTGAGGCCAGGACTGGGAAACTGACCAGAGTTGCGCAGCAGGCTGCAGCAGCTGCTGGCTTGACTGTACTGATCAGGGAGCTTGAGAAGGTGCTCCATCAGGTACGCCTCGACCAACTGACGATGGTGGGTGGTATCTGTCTGCAGTACACAGTGAGCACAATCAGGAGTGCTGGCAGTTGGCAGCACAAACACTGTACAAGCAGTTTGCTGCAGTCATCTTGCCCTGGCATTGACTGTGTGCAGTGCACTAGTGGTGCTTTGTATTGCACCCAAATGCAGTGGTTTCATGAGCATAAGCAAGCCCTGGACACAGTCTGCACGGTGCAGGCAATGGCATGCACAAACAACAGTTGACGGACAGCAGCACCATGCTCCTTCACGCAGTTGTGAGGTACAGTCCACACTTTACCTGCAGCTGCAGTACTTTCTTCTGAGCTTTTGGTACAACCTCTGTAGCCTCAGGGCACTGGTGGTGTGCCTCCCAGCTGGCCTGAAGTTCCCTGTGCATCTCATGCCTGAGGGGCACTGAGTCATCAGCACTGAATCTAAGAGGATATGCAGGACACACCGCATGCGGTTTTTGCTGCATCACCAGTTGAGCCAACTCGGACTCAGCCTTTCTGACATAGTCGTCCTCCACAGGACAGTCTTGTACATCCAGCAGAGTAGTGCCATGACACCTGAGCCAGTTGGGTGTTGTTTGGAATGAGCTATTGGTCCCTCTGCTGCCGCTGTGCAGGATACGCTGTTCTTCCAAGGGGGTAAGCAGCTGACGATGGCTCAAGCCCCATGCACCCGGCAGTGTCCTGTTGGCCAGCTGCTGATAATCAACAGCAGCAGCACTGTCAAGCTTTGGCTCTGGCACACCATTGCTGGCACTGCCACCTGTCCTGGTGACTGGTGTTGCTGATGCATTTGTGAATTCTCCACTGGCAGCAGCTGCGCCTGCAGCGGTACTGTGCACATGTAAGTGCTGCAGCTGACATGAGCTGGCCTCCAGGTCATAGGCCAAGAGTCTGAGAGCAGGGGCAAGGTGACCACCTAGAACACTGACACTGTGCAGCTGCTGCAATTCTTCGCCTGAGAGGGGTTGGTTGCTCCAACTGTGCCGCACAAGCTGGATTGCTGTCTCGGCACCGGTTTGCTGGCTGACTGGTTCTGGCAGCAGTGAGCTACTTGCGGCATACAGTGCTGCCAGCTGCAGGCGGGAGTGGATGGAGCTTGCTTGAAGGTAGCCAAATCTGCCATGTACCTCGTAGGTGTGGTACTGAAAGAAGCGCAGCAAGGCAGCGTATCATATTCAATAACAGGCTGCAAGCAGCTATCCACAAGGTGCAGCTACAACACTAAAATGATGGTTTGCTCTGAATTTTACCATGTATAGTTCACTTGATTTTGTTTGAACCGTGCTGCAGGAGTGCACCAGTAGTGGCTGTAACGCAAAGATGTATCATCAACATCATATGAATTTGGTTGCTGTGTGCCCTGTGGGTCCAGAAGGCTGCTGGCACAGAATGACACATAGGGGCATGCAGCAGCCTGCTCTTGTTCACTGCAGACTGGCCACGTTGGTCGACGCATCTGATCTGTGTTCACCTGTAGGTTGGCATCAGGAGAACCATCAACCGCCACTGTCACCTGACCTGCAGCGAACTGGCCCGACTGCACCAGCCCAGACGGCACCAACACCAACACATCTGCACGGCCTGAACCGGGAACAGTACCAGCACTGAGCTGCTGGCACCGCTGCAGCACGATATACTCCCGAAAGTCTGGCAAGGTGTAGGAGACAGAGCCGTCAGCAACTTGCTCTGCCAGCTGCTGAGACTCATGCAAGCGGTAGCCCTTGAAGTCCCTAGAAGTCAAGATGCCATCACTGCGAAGCTCAAACTCCAGCCCATAGCGTGGCAGGTCAAACACCATAAATGCCGTGTCACCATGATCTCTGCACCCTGATGACTGCTCACTAATGCACTGGTAGGCGTGGATGTACTGCTTGTCCTCAAACTTGCTGAGCACAGCCAACACATGAGAGTGCTGTTGTTCAATCACAAGCTGCCGCGCCAGCATTGGCCTGTGGCTGCCCAGCAGGCCCAACCAGTGCTGTTGTTGCAGGTGGTAGGGCACAAGCCAGCATTTGTACCTTGAGCTTGGTCGCAACTTGGTGTCCTGCCCTGTGGTTGAGTAATCAATGACGAACTGAACTGTATGCTGATCGAAGGCATGCGGGCGGAGCAGTATGACGTCATGAGCCCTGCGTGAACAGTATGGAACACATCAAGGCAGATTCTTGAAAGCTACTGAACAGGCTAGTGCATCTTCCTTGCTGACCAAGCTTGTCAAATACTGTAAACAGGTCGGTAACCGTCAACCACCATATCATGGTACCAGGGAAGTTCTAAGCAGTTCAAGGGCACAATCAAGCACCGCACACTGCCATCAGCGGCGCTCTGTACATTGAGTTGCCCAGCCCAAATACACAGTACAACATGCAACTAGACAGGTACGGGGCTGCCAGACGTCTGGCAGTGTCGACACTGACAATGCTCTGGTTGTATTCTTGACAGAGTTATGTTGGTTGAGCCAGGTCACCCACCTGCTGAGCCAGTGGCTGTGCAGCCGTCTGAGCCTGACTGGCAACTGATCGCCCCACACCCCGCAGCCCTCACCCTCACCAACATCAAGCAACTGCAGCCGCTGACCTGACATATCAACTTCTGTGACGACAAGCTGTGCTGAAGCATCTGCTGGTGTTGCTGACAGATAGAACTCATAGAAGCAGCCACTGACAGACCGGTTGGTCACCAGGACCCCCTGATCTGTTTTAAATACCTCAAAGTTGACATTGCCAAAGGTTCTGATGTACAGGGGGTGGCTGGTGATCTCCCTAGGCAGACAACCAGGAGGGAAACCATCCAGCAGCACAGTACCATCAAGTATATTGATGGAGTACAGGTGCTGCCGGTCTGCCGCGTCTATGCCTGTTGCTTCAAAGCTGGTACTGCTGCAGCTGCTGTTCACTACAGCTGTCCAAGGCAGGTTGCTGGGCACTGTCTGCAAGACACTGCATGCTGCAGCTGTTAAGTGGCTGGGCTGAATCAGGTTGTGCATATCTCTCAGCCGCCTGCACATGGTTTTGTGGCACAGCACGCGCAAGTGAGCCAATTTCTGCTGCATTTCTGGCGATTGTCCAAGGTACACATCGCCATGCCTGACCGCTACCATGAGTTTTATCATCCTGCCCACATCCTCAGCGTCTAGAGGCCCAGCAGCATAGCACAGCAGAGACAGCATGCGTGCCTTGCACTGCTTAGCCAGCAGCTGACCTTGTGCCTTCTCATTTCCTGATCTTGCTGCCTTGTCGACCTCCTCCTGCAGCTGAATGTCTGCCTGCTTGCTGGTCATTGCTGCAAACTGCCTGGCTATTGCCTTGCAAGGCAGGTGCCAGTCAGACAAGTATGCAGCCAGCTCACCCAGCAGCAGCACAGCATCATGTGCCCTGGGCTTCTCAGCCAGCTCACTAGCAAGTGTCTGAAACTCGTAACAGAGGGCCTCAAGCACACCTCCAGGTGCCTGCCAGTCGGTACGCCATTGCTGCCTCATATGTATGCTACTGCTGTTGTTGCAGGACTTGTTGTCCCTGGCGTCCACCAAACGGCCAAGGTGGTACAGTGTCTGCCTAACGACGGCCTGCACAGCAGGTTGATCGTAAGGCATGTCCTTGCACTCGCTCAGCAGGTCGCACAGTCGATGCAGCTGCCGCAAAGGGTAAGATCGAAGTGCAGTGAGCTTGAGGTATGCATGCTTGTTGAGCCAGTCTGGCTTTGACTCCAAGTCCTGCTGTGCTATGCCCAAGTTGCCCCTGTTTGCTGGTGTGCTATCGCGGCTGTACAGTAGTGGCATGGCCCACTGCAAGCTGCTGTCTTTCTCGTGCAGTTTTTCTGTGAAGCTATCAACTACTGTGACTTCATGGATGGCCCTGAAGGGGTCAAAGAACCCTGAGCTGTTAATCCCTGCTGAGTCGTCAGCGGAACAGCCACTCCCCCGCCAGGTCATGCCAGGGCTCAGGTCATCTGGGAAGTACACTCCATCCCTATCGCTGTAGAAGCTGTCAATATGATTGGGACCAATGGAGGCAGGTTGAGGTGCTGTGTTCATTGAGTACAACATCACTGAACCATCTTCACCGATATCACAGTTGACGCGGCTGCACCAGGTGGTGTTGCTGTTAGCTGAGTTGTAGTGGTCCTTCAGGGATGTGGTATACCCATCGACCAAGATCTGTTTTGCAGCTTGCGGGTATGCAGACAGGGGAAGTGGCAACAGCAGCTGCTGTGCCAGGAAGGAGCCCCTAGATAAGTGCCGCAGCAGTGGCGGCATGTACAGGAAAAACAGCCACTGCAATGCCTTGCTCCGCAGCTCCGGCAATGGCTGGACAACAGGCAGAGGAGGCTTTTCTGCCCTTGCCAACTCTGCGTTTGTGTTGCTGATCTGGCTGTCAACATCAATGGACTTCTTTCTGTAATTATCCCAATCATCACTGTATCTGATGCAGTCATTCATCCGCGATTGATACCTGCGCGCTTCACTTTTGAGCTCTTGCAACTTGTTCCTGAGGGCTCTAGCTGCTCTCTGTTGCGATTGAACCTGCTCCCAATGTCCTCTCATCCTTGTGAGTGCCGCAGACTGCTCTTGAGACCATATGCCACATATCCTGCTGTCATGTTCAGCATACTGCTCTGCCATGCTGAATGTTGCTGCACCTGCATCCCTGAGACTGAACGCGGGGATTTGTAAAGTGTGATGCTGCAGGTAGCTGCCAACAGCAAGAGCAGCATCAACTGCTGCCCTGTCTGACAAGGATAGGTGCCTCAAGTCCTCTGCTTGCAAGGCCACCCCGAACTGTCCAACCACACTGTGCTGGCGACTGACCTCAAAAGTAATGCAGTAAGCTATCCACACCACCAGCGCCTCCTTGCTACGGAGCTCCATCTGCAAGGGTGCCTTGCCAGCATCTGACGCCACAAATGACACCAAACATGTGCGATAAGCATCAACCACCTGCCAGAGGTTGTCCACAACTGCATCTTCCAAATCAGCATACTCCTGCCGCTTGCTGATGCCCACAACTGCCCTGCTGAACATTTCCACCTCCACACTGTGCAGAGCATGTTGCACTTTGACATCGTCACTAGTGGCGGCAGCGGCATCTTGCAACAGCTGCAATAGCTGCCGCAGGACTTCCTGCAGTGACTGTCCTGCAGCCACCACAGGCAGTGAGCCAAGGTTTCTTGCTGCTCGCTGTTTGGCTGCATCTAGACCCTCTGCTTGTGTGCTGACAGACGTTTGATCCGGAACAACCCCAGTGGGTAGGCTCCAGGTGCCCAACAGGCTGCCTGTCGTGGCTGCAGCAGGTATCATGCAGTCCTCAGCTGCGCGCAACTGCCTCTGCATTGCAACTGCTTGGAGCTGCAACATGATGCCTTGCACTGCTGCCTTTATAAAGGTGACATCGTGCTTGTCGCCAGCAAGCCGTGCTGCTGCTGTTGCTACTGATTGCAACATCACCATGGCCATATTAATGGTATTGCTGCCTGCTGTTACTGGTGTGATGTGAGGGATAAGCCCCAGCAGCAGCCAGAGCTGCAGGTGCACCTGGGTCTGCTGCATGAGCAGCAAAGGGTCTTTACAGCTGCTGCAAGCATCCGAGGTCAGCAAGACCGCCTATGTGCAGTAAAAAGCAGCACAGAGGTGTGATAACAAGCAGCACAGGGAAGGGTTTTTGCGGCAAGCTGATGTACATGGGAGCATACGAGTGATAACTTCTCACAGAACTACAATATTTTTGTCATATACACCTCAGAGGTGTTCCTGGGAGGGTTCAGCTGTGGGGTCATCTGTAAAAACATGTCATACAGATTTAATACAGTTGTTAATCAAAGGTATTTTGAGCACAACAGCCTGTTGAGCTTCTACCACCAACGGTGCCAGACGTGGTGCCATGAATCCTGTCAGAACAAGTATCCCAGTTGTTGGCTTTGCCATGCTGCATGGGCTTTCAAGCCTTGGGCACTGCAATCATGTCGGTTGCCAGCTCACCAGGAAGACCTCCCTGACAAGATGCCAGCTGGTGTCACGTGGCATGGTGCCAGTATGCCTGCCCACATCTGTGAAGCCACCCTTTGGTTCTGACCTTGGCTGCAGCGATTCAGGGTCGTCAGCCTCCTTGGAGCCATCAGCATCAGACACAGCATCAACAGCATTCTTCACTACAGCATGGATGAAGTCTGGTGTGTGGGCAAAACCTGTGCCCCTGTTTTCCTTCTTGGCCTTTTGACGGTTGTCAATCATGCTGGCAACCTTGAGGCGGAAGCTGTTGTACAGCTCAGCCCTGATGCTCTCACTGAACAAGATCCTGTGGCTGCCAGCGGCTGACGCGTGATGAATGTGTCCAGGAGAACTGCATGACACCGTGCAAGGGATGTTGTGGCGCTTGTTCACAGCACCATCTTCATAGGAGATGCTCTGACCAAAGTGCAGTTTGTAACTTTGAGCAGTGTTACTGACCAGCCTGTCCCCTGCTCATGGACAGTTCTGATCACAGTGACCAGCTGGTGCTTCTGTGTGGTGTCCCTATGGATGATCACAGCTGTTCCAAGACTCGTTGAACAGGATATGCTCAGGGGGTGCATAAGTCGACGTGGGTGTGTCTGTCGTCCAGAGCTGAACCATCCACAACCTTTTCTATGTGTGTGGTGTCTACACTGGGATTATGAAGTGCAACTCATCTTGCATACCGCTGATAAAAAATGGTTCACAGCCATATTGCCCCACCTGTGCATATAAAAGTTCCATGAGTCAAGTGCCACCAGGTGCAGTGATAACTCCTCCAGCCTCACTGACAGGCCAATACCAGAGTCATCTGGCTCAGGACTGCTCAGGGCAATCAGCGCACAGCCAAATTCAGGAAACCAGCTGATTCTGTCAGTCTTGATGATGTTTCCTGCAGCAATGAGGGCCTGCAGGTCCACTGAGCTAAGGGAGGGCCAGATGCCTTCAGATCCCTGAGATGACTCATCCGAGGCAGGTTGAGTTGGGCTTGCTGGGTGGGGTACTGTGCCAACCTGTTGTGCGGGGGATCAGACTGTCATTCAACTTGCCTTACTTGAGGTGCTTGGAGAAGTGCTTTCAGTCAAACATGCAGTGACATGGCACAAACCTGCTTGACGAGGTAAACACAAATGCTGCCATCAAACCCAGGAATATGAGGCCGTTTGCCACTGACATCATCATGCACTGCACTGTTGATGCAGGTTGTTGCTGGGGCATTGAACTCAGCTCATCTCAACCAACAGGACATGGGCAGAACTTGCTCAGGGCATTACCTGCTCTTGAAGAGTGGTACAAAACGTTTTCAGCATCTGACAGTACTGCTCAACAGCACCCATAGACTGATTATGGGATGCTGGCAAGTGTTTAAGGCCAAACATACTGTGCAGCAAGCCTGCTGCATTTGTTAGTTCTTGCAGCGTGTTGTACATGAACGGGCCCTTCAGTAGGTAGTCAGGTAGAGTCTGTCCAACAGGCTTGCTCCCTGTGTTTGCATCGACACCAACAAATCCAATGTTTGGATTTAGAACGGCTGGCAGGGCAGTGCAGCAACTGCTGACATCTACCAGCATGCATCTCAAAACAGGTGTGGACACTTTATGCCGCAATGGTCCATTGACCTTCCAAATGTCTAATGATGCCCAACCAGCCAGCATGTGCTCCATTTCGAACAGCAACCAGAAGCATGAAGCTTGATCTCTACCGTTGATCTGGAGACAATATAGAGGTAACAAACACGCCTCACAACAAGCAGTAGATTAGCTGATCTGCACGAAAAGTCACCTGCTTCGGGGTCCATAGGTCCGTCTTTGGTGCGCCCGGGCACCGCAGAGTTGGCAGCAGTTGAGCTGCTTAGACGGTTTCTGCTAGTACTAGTAGTTGCACGTGTCCCAGCGGGCAAGGGCAGCCGCGAGACGCTGCCTGGCTGGCAAGTCCCATGGGAGCATTGGCGGGTTCTTGCGGGCCCGGGCTTCCTGCTCGCAGCAAGAGCAGCACGCATCGTTCACTGCAATCAGCCTCTCTGTTGGCATTATGGGACAAAATGGCTTGCAAAGAAAAGTAGTCGAAGGGTAGGAATTTGCTTTGCAACTGCTACCCGTGCCAGGCACCTCGGCACGGATAGAGGCAAACATAAACATTGGCCTGGTAGTACAACCGTTGGTGACTGCACTATATGTTCGAGACGCATTGGATGGTATATTGTGGCAGTGTGACAAGTTTGCACCCATGCTGTTGCATGTATGCACCTCAAGGTTGTGGCAGACGTCTGGACGTCGACTACTAGTATGAACACGGCATGATGGTGCCAGCTTGGTATCACCGGGTGACCCGGTGATCAGATAAAGAAAGAATGCAGTCCGACTGCCAGTATATCATTTATAGTATACATATGCCAAGACTATGGGACAAAAACACCATAGCTGTTAAAGTGACATCAAATGAGCTGGCAAGTCAGCTGAAACTCAAGGGAGCTGCCACCCAGGGATGATGCATTACGCTTGTGCTGCTGAATTTGGGCCTTAGAAGTTCTTCTACACCACAGTTGTACCTTGAAAGGAATAGAAAAGTTGCTGTAGAAAGAAAAGCTCACGAGATGCCTCCACCAAGGTACCTTCAAGTTGTGTGCATGCTTGTGCATGCTGCATCTGACACATCCTGGCTGCACAACTAGCCTGGTCAGATGAGATCCATCATGCCAGCCCTGCACAGCATTGTCAACGCTCAGAGATGCATCAAACAGTACATGTGGTTGTGGCACATAACTAGCCATGTATATAAATCCGGGTGCTCATCATGCGCAGTACCTCACGGGCTCCACTGGATACGGTCTCCGAGTCTGAGCGAGTCTGAGAGTCTAAGCGAGTGCAACAGATGCTGTTCCGAGCGTGCACCACCAATGTCTTGCATTAGATCCAGGGGCGTTTTTCTGTTGGCTGCAGCTCAGATTCTGCCATGGCCATGACATTTGTTATCCAGTGTCCTGAGTCAAGACTCACCAGCTGCCCGCAGCAGGGTGTGCCTCTCCTTCCACTGCTGCCATGGTGCTGTCTCTGAAGCCCATGCGTGTTTGAACTGGCAGGTGGGCTCCACTGACTGGCAGCATGAGCTCCACTGACTGGCAGCATGAGCTCTTGAAAACCTTGCATCACCTTGGTATGCGGAGAATACACATGAAAGGGCGTATGCTGCCAGCATACCACTATCAACTTGGTAGGCGAAGAATACACATGAAAGGGCGTATGCTGCCAGCATAACACTGTGATAGTGGTGCCATAGTAGGGAGATTTAAGACACTGAAAAGCCCCCTCTGGTAGCACACTGCGCTAGTACCAGCAGCAGCAATGCCAGCAATTTGCTGATTGATAAGGCACCTATATTCTGTGTCAACATGTATAGTTGGCTAAGAAGGTCAAGCGGTTGATGTATACAGGACCACATCGCACACTGGCAAGAGGCTGCCACAGGTCCAGTCTACACTGCTACTGCAGAATGGAAGTGCAGGGATGATGATGGGAACTTAGTAAGCCACAGACAGCTAACTCAAGGATGCATCATAGTCTTCGTTTATGCCAAGCTAAGTACACTGGGTCACATTGCTGGCATCAACAGCGCTGTGGTACAGTAACAGAGTGCCATTTTTACGGTGGCTAACTGTTGCAACGATTGAATGCAGTGCACAGAAGACTCTGAATGGCCTGTCAGATCATGCGAGATGCATATCGGCATCCTTCATTCTGTTAGTGATATTATCACTTTAAAAGTCACACCCTCTACTGGGGAACCATAACTTATGTTTCGGCGCGCTTGATGCAGGGGCCATACATTTCGCGCAATCTTGCAGCTGAAATACCCAGCTTCCCACTGCAGCTGATCATGAAGGTCCCAGCAACTTTACTGCTCGTGCTCCTGGCAGCCTCAGCAACGTATGCAAAAGTAGAGAAGGATGTCACAGAGCTGGAGATTGAGGTGACGGTGAGTGGGTACCGCCCAACTGTTGCAACTGACTCGCTTGTGATCTGCCGTGATTTGTCAATCGCCAAACTCGTATGCCTCTGCCATGTCTTCTGGGCCAAGAATGAATTACTGGTCTAAACAGGCAGAACGCCACGGTCCTTCTTAATTTCAACAGCTGCTGCTGTTCTGTTTCTGCCTCTGCACACCCTGCACTGCCTGCAACTGGTCTCTGTAGCATAAGCCGTCTAAGTGCAAAGTGAAGGCAAAGGACGGCGATCAGGTTGATGTGCACTACACCGGCACGCTGACGGACGGCAAGAAGTTTGACAGCAGCCGTGATAGGGGCCAGCCATTCCAATTTAAGCTGGGTGCTGGCATGGTGATCAAGGTGAGCAACAGCTTACAAAGCAGCCATTGCAACACGAGTGCAACTCTGCCCTTGTTGTGCACAGTCAGGAGCAGCTGCACCTGCAAGTGCAAGGTAGTCCTGCTCTGACGCATAAAATCTTGTCTAGAGCGTTGCTTGTAGGCGCCGACACGTGCTTTGAATGAATTCTCAGTTGAGCCCTTGCCTAAGTGTCTCTCAAACTCTTGGACTCATTTTACAGTGCCAAGCACCAACCTTCAAGGCATTGCAGCTGGCAGAAGATTGATATGCACTTGCACCTCAGTCGCCGCATGTTCTCAGATTGTATCCCTTGGGCACTGCGTTTTTGCAGGGCTGGGACCAAGGCATCAAGGGAATGTGGTGAGTAGCAATTGTATGCATTGTTTTGCAACTGTCAACATCATTGACAGACAAGGCCTACGTCACATGCAAGATGCTTGTGCAGCTGTCCTATGCCAGAGTGGCATTTCACAGCATCACTGATGTACTTGCAATCTGCTGCCATGCCACCATGTGAAACAGTGTGGGTGAGAAGCGCATCCTTAGGATTCCTCCCTCCCTTGGCTACGGTGACAGGGGTGCTGGTGGTGCCATCCCAGGTGAGCAATATTGCAGCACATGATGCTGGCAGTCAGCACACAGGCTGTGCGTATAAATTGCCAGTAGCTCTCATTGTACCTGCCCGTGCACTCACTGCCAGGCATCAAAGCGGTCTGTACGTACAACAACTTGATGGTGTCTGTGGATCGTATGCAACATGCAGCCACAGCAGACTGTTAGCCTTGATTGGTGGGTGCCAGCACTGCAACACATGGCCCAAGGCACTTGGCACATGTCAGCATGGCCCGTGCCACACCTCTGGTGGAATCTGGTGATGCCTGTGCTTCTGAAGGTCTGTTCATGTTACACCTTATACCCTGCAGGAGGAGCCACCTTGATTTTTGATGTTGAGCTGATGGGAATCGAGAATGATGATGATGACTACACAGACCCAGATGAGGAGCTTTGAACAAATCCAGTCAGTGGCCTATAAGATCTGTTGCCTGCACGTATGCCTCAGAGGCCAAAGTCTGTGGCGCTGGATTGATGCAATCAGATATGATAGGTGTGAGCATTGGTGTGCTCCATGCCAAAAGTCCATTGTGATCGACCTTGCTGGGTGAGCTGATGCAGTGCTAATACACTTGGATGCAAACGTGTTGGGTGCTGGTGGTGGCGCGCATCGACCCAAGGCGCCGGGTCACACATTCATCTGCAGCATTGTCACAAAAAGTACAGGGCATAAATACTTGTCAGCCTCTGCCGCCACTCTCTGTGATGTCTGCACTAATATACTTGACTGTCAAGCCTCCAGCACCTGTACAGAGCAGCCCAGAGTGGCATTCGTTGCCTTGTTACTCCTCCATGCTAGTGGCTACAATCACCTGGCTGCGGCAGAGGTCAGGCTGCATGACGCCTATCATGCAGGGTTGTCAGATTGATCAGACACTAATAATTAGAAGCCAAATATTTGACTCAAGATCATCATGATCTTAGTTGCAGCTTCAAGCTGTTTATTGAAGGCTAGGCTTCCGGAAGTTTTTTTCAGACTCTGAGTTATTTAAGCAACTGGTCGATCTAGGCATGTGTTGCTGGTGACCTGATGCTTGTATAGCAGATGATCCGTTCCTCTGAACCATGCATCGGATGCATATATGCCCAATACAGGGCCTGGTCTGTGGGTCACCTAGGCTTAAGGCTTGGGACTTCCAGCTGGTATTCTACTTGGTAATATGCCATCACAGTGTTGATGTCACTCCTTAACACTCTGTAAAAGCGATGGAATCTGACATGCAGGACCACAGTAGTAACCAGCACTTGGGAGGTAAAGTTTACAGGCCGCAGCCAACAGGTTTCAAACTGAAATTCAAAGGGTTAGATGGTCTACTCCCATACTCGTGTACTGCACGTCTACCCTTTATGCGCATGCCAGTGAGTCACAGCCTGGGAGGGTCTCAAAAAGCCTCTCAATGGTTCTAGACTGCGATGCCATTTGCAAAACGCGTTGGCAAGGCTTGATGGCAGCAACTCAGACCTAGCATGGTGCCAGCCTTTGGTCTGCCAGCCAGCTCACCAATGAAGAGGATGTCTTGGCTGTGAGAGCCACATGTGTCTGTAAAGACAGCATTAAACACACAACATGATGACACCAAGCACCACACACAGGTGCCAAGCCCACTGTTGCATATGCAGAGGATGCCCAAGTATGCATGGCCCCTTACTTTGCCTAGTGTTCAGCTACTTATACTGGCTTGCTGCAACAAGGGTGCCTGCATCATATCCTCACCTGCAACAACAAGCCCCAGGCAGGGCGCAACAGCAAACATAATTACCCTCAAGGCTTCCACGGGATTCCTACTTTTCAACTTGATGTAGCACAGCAATGGTGGATTTTGCTACAAACTTACGGGGCGAGGGCCAACAGGTTCAACAGAGAGCGCTACATTCTCCCATGTGCCAGGTCCGAAAGCAGCACAGCTGCTGTGAGAGTCTCCTTCAGCTGTTGTTCTTTTCAAATTAGCTAACAGTCCATCAACTGCCGCATCAACATCAGCACCACTCAGGTCAGCTGGCACCGTGAAGGACATGAGCGTGTGGCTGCCGGTGTCAACGCAGCGGCACACAGCCTGCACAACAAACAGCTGTAGCACTGACAAAGAGAGTGTTCTACTGAGTAATTCTGCTTCACCCAGGTCCTTCACCCAATAAACTGCTGGGTACCCCAGCAGTAGCCCATTCAGTGTAGGCATGGCTGGCAGCCCTGGAGTCTGGCCCAAGTCAATGACGCTGCTGAAGCCAGCAGCACCAACTGGTTGAAGTGCAGCCACTGATGATGCAGACCCCGGCAGTGCTGCTGCCAGCTGTTTCACTTGCTGCTGCAGCTCAAAACAATGCTCTAGTGCTACACTGACGGCACGTCCAGACAAGCAGCAAACCACCAGTGGCCAATCTCTGGTGCTACTTGCCAGCGCAGCTAATCGCTGTTGTAAGTGCTTGGTGTTGGCCAGGTAGCAGCACCCATCTAGGTGCAGAATGCAACCTGCAAATGACAATCGGACAGAGAGGCTGTGTGACCGCCGTAGGTGTGAGGGATGTCGCAGCAAGTGGCAGATCACGTGCAAACAGCAAGTCACGGAACCACAGCAGCTTGACTACACCCTTGCCTGTTTTCATTCCTGCTGAAAGCGTACTCACCTTGAAATTCTGGCAGTAGCCCAGCCACTGGTTCCAGTGCCTGCTGCAGCATGTGTGCAGTTGTTCCTGGTGCAGTGTCCAACATGATGAGGCTGCGCAGGCCAGAGAGGAGCGCTGCCAGGTCAAACAACAGCTGCTGACCTGCACGAGCCAGCGGTCGATGCCCACGCAATCTGGGCTGCAAGGAGAATCATAAAAACAAGGATAGCCATCACAAATGTCAGAGAGACACTTCCGATCTCAAACACACCATGGGTGCTTGGAACAGCAATGGGGCTGCTTACTGCATGCAAACAGCATGGACATTGGTAGCGGCAGTGCTTGATACAAAGAGCCAGATCCTCAAGTTGAATTGCTTGTCAATGGACCCACCTGCAACACTTGTAACACCTGCTGCAGGTCTGCCATGTGAGTCAACCACCCACTGCCTGCTGCTTGGTTTGTCGCCCAATCCCCTACTTGATGACAGTGAATGCGCTGCGGCCCACCACCAGAGAGTCACCGGGAGGCTCTGCTTGATATTGGTAGTTGTGCTGTGCTGTGCTGTCCTGATGTGGCCTGTACCCCACCCTCTGTCATGCACAACTGTGAATCAGCTGCTGTCACCTCGACCACAGCTCCTAGCCGCACAAGTGCTGTGGGGTCAGCTGCGCTGGATGATGGCTGTAGCTGTTTCACTGTTTGACTTGCTGCTTCAACAGTTGCTGCTGAGGGTGAAGCTGGCGGTGAGCATGCCGACATTTGCAACGCATGTACATCTGCTGGTTGTTCTGATGTTATCACTGCTGTCTTCTCTGTTGCCAGAAGCTGCTGGCAGTCTGCAGTGCAAGATGTTACGTTTTCCTTCACTGCTCCGGCTGCTGTTGCGACAACCTTTGCCAGTGCAGCTGCCTCCCTTTTCAGCACGGAGACATAATGCTCTAGGTCACCCACGTGCTTCAGCGCCTCTAAGATATGCTGTGACAGGCAACAGTTAACAGAGTTCGTGCATATAAAGGACTATTAGGGAGTGATATTGTGCGGAAGGCCTGCATGGGTTGCCGGTGCAGCATATCACAACTGCTTGCATTGTGCCCTCTGCTTTGTTTTGCTGATATAGACTAGGCAACATCTGCTCTGTGGCTGCCGATACAAGAGTACAGCGTAACTGTGTCACTTGCAAACCCAATGCAGGCAAGTTCACACACCTGTGTCTTGCTTGACCAAGCTGTGAGTTGCTGTGTTGCTGCTGCTAGCTCTTGCTTCAGCAGTTGTGACTCTCGCTCCAGCACTTTCTGGGTGTCATAAATCTGCAGCAGGTGGCAAGCACAGATGACTGCCTATCCAGACCTTTCTAGTGCTGATGCATCACAGATGAAGAGTGCTTGCTGTGTCTCATCGAGACAAAAGCATGTAAAGGCATAGCAGGGCAATGTTTGTAGTGCATCACAAATGAGCCATTTGTATTGCTCTGCACGCACCCACCTGCTTCACCTCCTCGTTCAGCTCATCAACTAGCAAAGAGCTGAATTTGTCTGCTGCAGCAGATGCGGATCTCTCCAGTTGTTCTGTGCAAAGCATGCGTGTAGTCATAGACAGGCTGGCATTCAGAATCTTTGTGACTCCAGTGTACGACTTCATTTACCTGCGTGTGCCTTCAGTTCTTGTCGCTTGGCTTCAGTCTTGTCAACAACTGCCTGGAACATATCACTTGCTGCATTTGACACTTGATGGGTTAGTTAGCACGACCGGATGCATTTTGTGCCGTGTGAGCCACACGATATTGACTTGCGAGCCCTGCGAACCGTTCTGACAAAACTTTATCTGGGGTGTCCCCTCACTTTCCCTGCTGAGCTCAATCATGATCAGCCGCACCTGCGACCATCCAGCACGTTCCCCTCTTCTGAATAAACTTGTGCCAACGTTTTATCTTGACCACACTGGCTCTTGCTCGATTGTGCGCTCGGCTGGTGCCCAGAATGCGTGTGGCCACGCCCCGTTTGGCAGATACAACTGCCAAGCCAGGCAATGTTGCAGTTCTAGCCCACACACGTCAGGTGATCAACTGATCGCCAACACACGCTGCAATGGGACGCTATCAAGTGCTGCCTTCGCAGGCACAGCAGATGACGTCCATCACCCGCGTCCACTGCTCCATGCCACCATGCATTACCCTCCATACTGTATTGAAAGAACATATATGCTGCTGACAAAACCTTGCCAATGCATGCTGCAAGGTTTGATCCCAGTAAGCATGTAGGCAACCCTGACATGACTTATGATCGCTGTTCAGGCTGCCCAACTGAGGTGCAACAGCAACCTCTCACGCACTGGCAGGACTCTAGCAGCAGCATGGGCCAGGCCAGGTACTACTTCATTCACTGCAACATGCAAGCAGTGGCATCTGCAGCAGTAGGGTCAGTGGTGCAGTGACTGCTGAGCAACACTGGTGTCTCCCTGTTGGTCCCTTCTTTCATAAATTGTCTGCAGATGACGTATACGACTCCCTGTATACTTGAGAAACGGTTGATCATCGCTAACATCTTATGCAGCTGTCCTGGATAATGAAAAGCCAGCAATCCTGCTGAGTGTGAGTTCACCCTCACCCACCAGCAACACCCTCATGTGCGTCTTCCTGCATTGGCGATGCAGGCATGAGCTTGCTGCGCTCTGGGCTGCATGGTTCAATCAGCCGCCGCAGCCTGTCCGCCATGGCAGTGGCAGCCCCTGCAGTTGAGAAGTCAGCAAGCTTTGCCAAGGAGGCTCACGGTTTTGAGCTGCAGCAGCAGAAGTTTGTTCGGGAATATGATTCTCATGTGCTGCTGTACAAGCACAAGAAGACAGGTGATGATACTGCGCACCTGCTGTTGCCCACGGCCTTTGTTGTAGTAATGAGTGGCCGCTTTGGGCAAGTCGGGCTTTTCTAGGGTCATGCATCAGTCCAAGTCTGCCATCAGCTGCACTATCACAAGCAGTGTACGGCATCCAGGGAGTAGGGCATTGTGCCAGGAAACTTGGATGACTACATCCATTGTGGCCATTGTGGCGTTTTTGCTGATCAGTGCCATGGATTGTTGATGCTTTTGTTCTTGCAGGTGCTGAGCTGATCAGTGTCGTCAACAGTGATGAGAACAAGACATTTGGAGCAGTCTTCCGCACCCCTGTGGATGACAGCACAGGTATGTCCAGCAGCACATCAGGCATACACGTGCACCGTGACATTGCCGTGTTTCAGCACTGGTGCAGCAACTCTATGCCCCTTCATCAGCTGCGTCTATGTCTCTTGAGGGCTTGTCTGTATGTCAACTGCCGTTGACGGGCGCTCTGAACCACAGCAGCAGTGCCTTTCAACCGGCCTGTGCGCTGATCAGGTCTGTGAGTGTTGGTCAGGTGTCTGTGAGCTCCTGCAGGACCACTCATCAGACGACTGTTGTCCAGGCTGGCCAACAGCACTCCTGATGATCGTTCATGGCACTGCAGGTATCCCTCACATCCTTGAGCACAGTGTGCTGTGTGGCAGTCGCAAGTACCCCATTAAGGAGCCATTTGTTGAGCTGATGAAGGGCAGCCTCAACACATTCCTCAACGCATTCACGTATCCGGACAGGACATGCTACCCAGTGGCCTCAACAAACACACAGGTGTGGTCACAGCAGACCACCTGCACTGCAGCACTCCTCCGCGGCCGTCTGCAGCAATGTCAGGGTGTGTGCATGCATTCTGAACTTGTGTGATACCCTTGCAGTGTGACATCCTTGGCTGGCTGGTCTCCCATGCTCGTGTTGCTCCTTCTCCTTGCAGGACTTCTACAACCTGGTGGACGTGTACCTTGATGCCGTGCTGCACCCTCGCTGTGTAAATGACAAGCGCACCTTTGAGCAGGAGGGCTGGCACCTGGAGCTGGATGGCCCCACTGACCCGCTCACATACAAGGGTGTGGTGTTCAATGAGATGAAGGGAGTCTACAGCAGCCCTGACAGCATGTTCTACAGGGTGGTGCAGCAGGTCAGGAGGCACTGGAAGAAACTGATTTTGTTGAGCCCTGCAGCTGCAGATTATCACAGCAGCTCTCATGCGGCTGTTGAATGCTTTCAGACAATGCTGCAATGCCTCTTTGTCTGGGTGTTCGTGCAGACAGACTGTTTTCATGCTTGAATCATGCTTGAAGGTGTATGCTAGTTCACACATGGTGCTGCTGCTGGACGATGACACGTCTGTTGTTCACTGTCAATCTGCTCCAGGCGTTATTTCCTGACAACACATACAGGCATGACTCAGGTGGAGATCCCACTGTCATCCCCAGCCTCACATTTGAGCAGTTCCAGGCATTCCATGCCAAGTACTACCACCCAAGCAATGGCAGGTTCTGGTTTTATGGTGATGATGACCCGACAAAGAGACTGGAGATCCTGGATGCTTACTTCAGGTGCTGACATGACAGCACTGCAGGGCAAGCCTGGCACAATTTCACTTTGTCACTGCCTGGCACATTCTCTGGTTCATCATGTCACAGCGGTCACGATCCCTCAACAGGAAAGGCTGGGGCTGCACTGTTCTTGCTTTGACAGCTTCACATTGCTGCAAGACCGACAGCTCAACATCAGGTGTGCCTCATGCAGTTGATCTGGTCATTGAGCTGTTCTCCTGGTCTCGGTTGCTGCAGTGGTTTTGATGCTCGCCCAGTTGACAGTGAGGTCGGCACTCAGCCGCTGCTGCAGGAGCCACGCACTGTCACTGCACACTATGCAGCTGGCGACAGTGAGGAAGGCGATGGAAAGGTGAGCAACATGAAGTGTTTTCTGCGGTTGCCTGTTGAGTACCATGGTCTGATTGGAGGTTACCTCCAGTGCAAGTGTCAGCTGCAGCACAGGTAACCTGGCAAGCAATCGCCATATTGGTAGCTGCACCATTTGCAGTATGAAGTGCATGCCAGAGAGGTTGTTGCACGATTCTGCCAGGGTTTGTGCCGGTGCAGCTGGTGGAATGCTTCACCTGCCATCATCCAGAGCCTCAAACCCTTGTGCTGGGCTGCTGTTGGTACAGGCTTATGCAGCCATCAACTGGGTGCTGACAAGCGAACCTCTGGATGTCGAAACAGAGTTGGCACTGGGCTTCCTGGACTACTTGATGATGGGAACTGCTGCTGCGCCTCTGCGCAAGGCATTGAATGACAGTGGCCTGGGAGCAGCTATCGTTGGTGGTGGCATTGATGATGAGCTCAAGCAGCCAATTTTCAGTGTGGGGCTCAAGGTGAGTTGATTTCCCTTAGATTTCACTTGTACTGGCTCTTGCACTGCTTGTCAATCAATTCTCATGCCTGTAAATAACCTGCAACAGTGTACCTGGGTGATGCAGTGGGTGCAACAGTATGGTTATGCCCTGTGTGCCCATTCAGGGAGTTGACCCCGCCAACACAGACAAGGTTCAATCGCTGATCCTTGACAAGTTGAGGGAGATGGCAGAGACAGGCTTCACTCCTGGTGCTATCGAGGCAGCTGTCAACACTATTGAGTTTAGCCTCAGGGAGAACAATACAGGCAGCTTCCCCCGTGGCCTGAGTCTGATGCTAAGGGCTGTCGGGGCCTGGATCTATGATAGGGACCCTTACACACCCATCCAGGTAAGGAAGGTCTTCCAGGTAGCAGCTTGGCAACAGGCATCTGTAAGTTCTCTCGGCAGGATCTGCTAGCTTCCAGACAGCTCCAACGACAAAGAGGGGGTGTTTATACTCAGGATGTGTATCATCTGCTGCAACAGAGCCGTCCACTCTTTGCCTTCTTGGTAGCTTTTGTACGGTAGCATGTCTAATTTACCGATGTGTTGTAGCATGTCTAATTTTGTATGTATGCTCTCGCGCCCCTGGGTGGTACAACACATCGTGTGACCCCTGTGTGCTGCCTGCAGTGGGAGGAGGCTCTCAACAACTTCAAGACCAAGCTTGCTGGTGGCGGAGATGTGTTTGGTCCCCTCATTCACAAGTACCTGCTGGACAACAAGCACAGAGTGACTGTGGTGATGCTGCCTGATCAGCAGCTGGCAGCAAAGACTGATGAGGAGGAGAG
Source organism: Coelastrella sp. MACC-549 (assembly GCA_018290735.1). Classification (NCBI taxonomy): domain Eukaryota; kingdom Viridiplantae; phylum Chlorophyta; class Chlorophyceae; order Sphaeropleales; family Scenedesmaceae; genus Coelastrella; species Coelastrella sp. MACC-549. The sequence goes on from JABEVS010000128.1 coordinate 29,163, forward strand.
GAAGAAGCTGGATGAGATCAGGGCAAAGCTGTCAGAACAGGAGGTGAGGTTGCCCGACTACAGCAAAAATACTGCTGTGCTGTCTGCCGTCCTGTTGTGATGTACTGGTTGCAATGAGGTTCAGCACCCCAGAGTTAAGCTGCATTGACAACAGGCTCCATGCGAAGCAGCAGAATCAGACCTGTGATGCAACTAAGGTCTGCTCTGGCCGCCTGCTGTGTGACCTTGTGTGCAGGTACAGCAAGTCATCTCAGAGACTGAGGCACTGAAGGAGCGACAGGAGACACCTGACAGCCCAGAAGCACTGGCATGCATCCCATCATTGCAGGTGCTGTGAACAGTTGATCAGGGGCCACGGCGGAGCCCACAAGTGCTCATGTATTGTTTGAGAGCGGTTACTACAACACTACTCAAGAACGGCTAAGCTGCTGCAATCAGCCCTGATGCACCTGCACAAACCCATTGCCGACAACAGAAAAGCAGCGTAGTGTAAATCGGCTGCTTGCCTGGGGCTGATAGCCGTATTTTCTGGCACTGCTGCTTCTTTACACCTGCTGTTGTCTGCTGCAGTTGTCTGACATTCCCAAGAACATCACCAAGGTGCCCACTGCCATTGCTGACCTGTCTGGTGGCGCCAAGCTGCTGAGCCATGAGCTGTTCACAAATGATGTGCTGTATGCTGAGGCTGCACTGGACATGACGGGACTGCCAGCCAGCCTGCTGCCACTGGTGCCCCTCTTCTGCAGGAGCCTGACACAGGTAAGCTTCAGGATGCAGCTCAGACATCGTGCACCTTTCAAGTAGATTCTGAATCTATTGTAAGCTGTCGCATACAAATGTTTGCTTGATGTCAGCTCTGCTGTACGCTGAATACGAAAAGCAACATCTGGCAAGCAGCTGCTGCATCCGCAACTGGTGTGTAATGCTGCCGTCATGGCGAGCGGTCTGCTCGACCCACAAAGTGAGCAGTCTTATGCATACCAACAACCATACCATGGCTGCTATGTTCTATTGTATGACTGGGTAGTGCCAAACAGCTTATACTCTGTGTGGTTGCTGACCAGATGGGCACCAACAAGGAGTCCTTCATAGAGCTGACTGAGCGCATTGGCCGCAAGACGGGCGGCATCAGCGTGTATCCATTCACATCAGCAAAGCGCGGAGCAGAGCAACCAGTGGCCAAGCTAATGGTAAGCCTACTTGTCTAACACCCATGCTGTGATGTGCTCTGCTGGTGACAGAATGCACAGTAGGAACACCAGCACATATGAGCTTTTTCCTTTATGTCATTGTCATGGCATTGCTCCAGCCTAATTATGGAAGGTATGAATGGGATTAGGGCCTAGGCTTAAGTTGACGCTGTCCTCGCAGCCAATGCACCTGGTATGCTGTCAGAAAGATGCCAGTCTTGCTGCTGGTATTTGCATACTGGTACAGGTGCCTCACTTGCCTGGTGCATGACTGCCTGTTTTGGTGCTGATCAGGTGCGCGGCAAGGCCATGGGCCACAACTCTGGAGATTTATTCGAGCTCATGGGCGACATTTTGGCTACAGCCAGGTTGGATGACAAGGCACGCTTCACACAGATGGTGGCAGAAACAAGAGCAAACCTTGAGGCAGGCATCATTGGTAGCGGACACAGGTATGCAGAATGCACTCGCTCCTGTGCACGTGCCCAACAGTGATCATGCCACCATATACATGGTCTGGATTGACAGTGAATGCGGATACAGTAGGGTCATTTGGTTGGTGTCTGTCATGCTGAGCCATGGCTGATCAAGCTGTTATCAAGGAGCAGCATTGCTGACATGTTCTTCGGCATACTTGTAGGTTTGCTGGCAGTCGCCTGGCTGGTCAGCGCTCAGTTGCTGGCTGGGTTGGTGAGAGCATGGGGGGTCTGAGCTACCTGGAGTTCATCAGGACACTCAGCAAGAGGGTGGAGGAGGACTGGCAGGGAGTGCAGGTCAGCCAACTTATACAATAAGTGCCACTTCTATAGTATCTTGCAGCGATGGGACAACTGAGCCGCAAAACAGACAGAGTATGACAGGCTACGACTTCTTATCTGTGTTGGCAGCTTCTACTCAACTCATACAGGCGGCTGCCTGGCGTCAAGTAACCACAGAGCAAAACCAGCAGCAAAGTTGAGCAACTGATCATAGCATGGCAACACTAGCGACTGCTTGCGCTGCACGTTCCGCACAATATTGATCCGATCTGCATGTCGCTGCAGGCTGATCTGGAGTCAATCCGGCAGCATTTGTTGCAGCGCAATGGAGCTCTGATCAACCTGACTGGTGATGATCGTGCCCTCTCAGCAGCACAGGCACACGTGGATGACTTGCTCAGCAGACTACCAGAGGCAGCAGTGACAGTGGCAAGCAGCAGCAGTGCATGGCAGGGAGCTCTGCCACGGGTCAATGAGGCGCTGGTGGTGCCAACACAGGTACTTGTGATGACAGAATCGCAGACCAACACGATACAGATGCCTGCACTCATATAGCTGCTGTGGTTCAGTGCATTGCTGCACACAGGGACGGGTGTGACCTTGATTAAAAACAACAAGCATGGTCATGTCGTGGTGCTGTACACAGACAGTTGGCTGGCCAGATAGCAAAGGATCGTTCTATGACAAATGGGTAAAGCGCCTATAAGCACCAATGTGTGGCCTTAACCACACGCTGGCTTTGCAGGGGTGCTAGAGTGAATGAGAGTGGGCAGTTGATTATAACCTTCAGCCTGCCAGGGGTTTGAACAATCTGCAAGCGCACCCACTGCACTTGCAGGTCTGCATGGGCTCCTCACAGCCGTCAATGGTAACACTTTATAAATCCAGTGGTTTGGGCTGTTCGACGAACTAGCTGCAGCATCCGGTTTGTTACTAGTCCACAAAGTTTCTTTGGAGCAGGAATGGCTGTGGCTGTGTTTCTGGCAGTGTCTGTTTCATTCACAGTGTCTGTTTCACTCTGTCCCTGCTGCCTCCTCCCCAGGTGAACTATGTGGGCAAGGCTGCTAACCTGTACGCTGATGCCGGCTACAAGCTCACCGGTGCTGCCTATGTGATTGAGAAGCACCTGGGCACAAGCTGGCTGTGGGACAAAGTGCGAGTTGTAGGAGGTGCCTACGGTGGCTTCTGCAGCTTCGACAGTCACAGCGGCATGTTTACATACCTCAGCTACAGAGGTAAGGGCAGGAAACACCCTTAGTGGGACTGGCAGCCACCAGTTCGATGAGGCATGGCTCAAGCAAGTATCAGCCCAGCCCCTTTGTCTGTATCGCGTGGGCAATTTATCCCCCTGTGACCTTGCTGGAGCGCTGTAGTGTCTGGCACCAAGCTGCATCTGTGTGTGCTGGCTCACACTGAGCACATTGGCGAACACCATTCACTCATCATCTGGGGCAACAACATGGTGATGATCTTCTGTCACAGATCCAAACCTTCTCGACACCCTGGAGGCCTACGACGGCACAGTCGACTTCCTGAGGTCTTTGGAGCTTGACAAGGATGCTCTCACCAAGGCAATCATTGGCACTATGGGTGATCTGGATGCCTATCAGCTACCAGATGCAAAGGGTTACTCTGCATTGAGCAGGTGGGCAGCGCAGATATGAAAAGGGAAGGTGCAGCCTGTGGACATATTGCAGGACCAGCTATCCTGATCATGGGGATGGTCTCAGCAGCAGTCAGGACCCAGCGCCGCCTAAGCGTGCCTGTTTCAACCACAGGCTGCAAGTGCTGAGCGACCAGCCCAATTACACTGACAAACAGTCTTCTTGCCAGGACTGTTGCTCATACTGGAGTTTGGCTGCTGAAGATGTCCATGTCAGTTGTTGCAAGTTGACAAGATAGATTGATCCACGAGTATGTCTACTGTGCATATTGCTGCAGGTATCTGCTAGGTGTGACTGATGAGGAGCGCCAGGAGCGGCGTGACCAGGTGCTGGGCACAACACTCAGGGACTTCAAGGAGTTTGCCAATGTGTTGGAGTGTGTGCGGGGTGATGCAGCTAGGGTAGTGGCGGTAACCAGTGCCGACAAAGCCGCGCAGGTGTTGCAGGAGAGGCCAGACTTCTGGGAGGTGAAGAAAGTGCTGTGAGCAGGTCCCCAGCCTTGCAGGGGCTTGCAGTGCTGCTGTTGCTCCTGAAACAAGTGACCAGCAGTAGTTTTTGTGTGCTCTGAGAGATTTATGGTGTTGAGGCTTGTCGCTGCTCCAGGACAGTTGCTGCGCTCAGGGGATCGCAAAGAGCAGCAGTTTTGACGGGTGCATCTCGTTACATGATCCAGAAATCAATCTCTTAAAGATTCATATGTCATGTTCCTACGAGATACAGTGCACGGTCCCTACTAGGACTGCGGATAGCGAGATGTGTCGGTTGTTTTTGTGTCTATCTGATTAAATCTTTATAAGAGACACAAGCTGCAGCTGTACAGCTGTACCATGGTATTGGTAGATCAAACCGTTCTGTGTCTGGCACCCTTCGAGGCATCACGGAGATGGTCACCACGGTGCACCTGTACAAGCGCACACTAAAAGCCATAATACACTCTGTGCGGTGTCTGGTACAGCACGGTTGCTGAGAATTCAAAAACTGTGTGGTTGATCCCAGAAGCAGCAGCATGCACAATGCCGGCCAGCAATGCCCAAAGTCAGAATGATGACAGCTACAAGTTTTCTTTGGCGTCAGTCGAGCGTCCTAGTCTACAGCATGATCAAGCATCAGACATAGTACAGCAGCATTGGGGTCTGCAAGTATTGTCTGTGAGAGAACTTGGCAGCTATGAAGACAGGAACTACCTGATTGAATGCGGTAAGCCAACCTGAAAGTCTCTCAGTTTCCAGCAGTTTCTGTCTGTGACCTAGTGTTATTATGACAGCATCACACACATGAAGACATTGCCTGTGCAGATTTGCACTCAGATGTGGGTGTAAACATTGAACAAGTTGTCCTCAAGGCTCATAATGCCCATTCCTCTTCAATACCGGGTTTCTTAGAGGTACGAATACTTGCAGTCGGTCCCTCCTCAAAGTTGGCCAGATAACTGCGACAGTTAACCTGAGTGGTCAGCAACCATACACAGTCACAACATAAGAATTCCTTCTTATTGCACACTTTGAAGCTTGCACAGGGCCAAAACCGCTGCCAGCATCAGCTGTGTCACCAACTGGCTCTGGCTCTACAGCTTAATGTGCTCTTTAGCAACAAGCTCTCAGCATGTGCTCTACCACTCTCATCATATGGCCATCTGCACTTAAACCTCATTCCTTTGGAACAGAACATCATCCCAACCACAACATGTTCAAACCTGATGTTCTGTGGTGATTTGCAGTCACAGAATGCTGTGTGCAGTCACCTCGGCTTCAAGGGCATTAGGGCACCAGTAGCCTTGCCAACATCGGCTGACAGCAGACTCATCATCAATCTCCAGCAGCCTGGTGGCACCAGCAAAGTGCGACTGCTGAAATTCATCTCAGGCAACACGCTGAAGGCGGCTGTCAAGGTACAAAAGCCATCAGCTCTGTGGACTGCTGTTATTTTTGGTGCAGCATGATCTGTCATCCACTAGCCCTCTGTCTTCATTTTTCTGAACAAAGCCACAACAGCGGCTCATGGTCAGGTGCGCCACTCCCACAGTACACCATAATGATGTCTTTGCACAGTGCAGCTGTGCCGGTGGTGAGATTGACAAGCGTCTCTAGAGGTATCAAGCAGCAAGTAGTCCCCTACATCAGAGGTCCAGTCTGTGCAATCTCCAGGACATTGTGCTGCTTCCCGCAGACCCCGTCTCTCCTTCAGTCTGTTGGGAGCTACCTGGCCCGCCTGGATATTGCTCTGCAAGACTTCTGGCACCCGGGCATCCGACCAACCCATGACTGGGCCATTACTCAAGTGCCAGGTGCCATACAGCAGTTTGGACACCTGCTGAAGGATGACGGGCAAAATAACCTTGCCAAACAAATACACGACCTTTTCATGACACTGGTGTTGCCATCTGCTGATGCTGTGCGCAAGCAGGTGAGGAACTGTGTGTGCTGTCCACAGTCATCAACTTGGCTGTAGGTGGGGTCAGATCTTGCAGCTCCCTTGTTCTGCAGTCTACTTCTGGAACTGTAACCTTTCATCAACTGGCACAAGCAGTAGTGTAAGTCTCGCTGGCCAATAATCAAACTGCACTAGTAAACAGGTACGGGTGACAGCAACAGTTGCCTCCTTGTGACACAGGTTGCTGTCAACCTGGCAGCCAATGTTACAGGCTTGGGTGATAAACAGTTGGTTGCTGCTGCTGCAGGTTATTCACAGTGATGCCAATGAAAACAACATCATCATTGATGACAGCAGACAGCAGGTGGCGGCGCTGATAGACTGGTGAGCAGCAACATCATTACAACACCTCGCAGCAAACCAAAGCCACATCATTGTTTTTACATAGCAAGTATTGCACGGATTCACATGTACGTATAGTCCTTCTGTGTATGCTGCAGATCTGACCTCTCTGAGCACTGGCTGTTGTGCCCACCCAGTGCTGCTAATGCTGCTACCCCATCAATGAAGACACAGTATACAGCTCACACCTCAATGAAGACACGTCATACAGCTACATGGGAACAGCAGCAACACGTATCCTTCATTGTGTTTCATCGCACCTGTGTGTCGCCTGCTGTGTTGCTGAAATGTTCATGATGTGTTCAGGTCAGACATCACAGTCTGTTGGCTGGTTGCTGAGGTTGCCATAGCTGCAGCGTATATACTGCTGATGACTGTGAGCGACTGTGATGATGCAGCGCATGGAACGGCAGAAGACCAGGCACTGCAAGCAGTGTCACACTTGCTGGTAGGTGCTTCCTGTACACAACGCACACAACCTGAGGTGCATGCCAGCTGAAAAGCCGCATGGGACAGGACTGGTGGCTGTGCTGCAGTTCCCAGGCAGGCAGGGTGGAGCACTAAGCAAAAAAAAATTTGCAGTGTGCAGAGAGTACAGCTTCAAGTGCCACTGCTGGTTGTTGCTGTGCGCCCTGACAGGCGGGATATGACCAGCATCTGCCTCTGACAGAACAGGAGTGGCTGCTGTTGCCTGTACTGATGGCTGGTAGGCTGATGCAGAGTACACTCATTGGACACTTCACTGTCAGCAAGGTGATCTGGGGGAAATGGCAGCAATGAGGCACACACAGCTTCACACAGAATCTGGCCAGCACAGCTGTTTGAAAGTCTGAAACAGAGCGCTAGATGGACTGCTATTGAATCTGTCCACAGCATGTCAACATGACTTCTGCCATCCTTGTTGCTGCTCAGAGTCTTTGGAGGATGTTGACATAATGCACTGCTACTGCATTGGATTACCTTGGGCATATTGCAATTTATTGATACTGTTGTGTGCAGGAACCAGGCAATGCTGACTACGTGATGCCTGATGAACCACAGAGGTGGTGAGATACTCTTGACTTTGTCCTTGGAAGGCTGGCTGCTGTCGAGCTGCCTCATCCCAGCCATTGCCTGCAACTGAATACATCTGCTCGGCTGGTACTGAGTAGAGACTGTCACAGCCTGCATCCACTGCACAGTGGCTGCACAAGTTATCATTTGTGTGGCGCACGGTGCGCCAGCTCTTGAAAGAGTGTGCTGAGCAGTTGCACTGCTGCACCTGCAGGCGCTGCTTGCAGTTGTTATGCAGCTGCTCTCCACAAGAGATGACATCAAGGCTGAGGGTCATGGCTGAAGCCAGTAGGCAAGCTGCTGGCATCCACCAGGCTGCTAGCGCAATGTTGACACAGCCACCTCTGACACAGAACAAGTCCTCAGACCTACTGCCAGTCCGCCTACCTCCTTTCAAGCTTGAGGTAATGTCAGTGAATGTAGCAAGTCTTTGATTTAAGCAGCTTCTTTCTGTAGCCGAGTGCTGGCACACCTTGCACCTGATTAGTCACTCAGCCAAGACAACAAACCTGCTGTGGATGTTGCTTTGCCAAGACCTGCTCAATCCAGCAACTTGGGTTAATCAGTCCAGCATATGTCGCTTGTGAGTGAACAAGGGTATGATCATGGCATACAAAATGCCACCAGGTGCTGTTTCTGCATCTGCAGCTGTATCTGGCACAGTACGAGCATCTCCCTCTGCAGCTCAGCCGCAGCAGCTGTCAGCCAGTGAAGCTGCAGGAGCTCCTGGCCATGGCAGACGAGCCGTTACTGCAGCAGTGGCAGAACCTGCAGCTTGGCTACCCACCCAATACAGGTAGCCTACAGCTGAGACAGGAGATCTCCCTGCACTACCCTGGCACTGCTCCTGATCATGTGTTATCATGTGTGCCCAATGAAGGCATCTTCATCTCCATGGCTGCACTGCTGGCGCCTGGAGATGTTGTGGTGGCCATGCACCCAGGTGAGGTCTACCTGCTTGCTGCTGGTACTTGCTGGAAAGTGGGTTCATGACCTGGGATGCATCCAGCTGCAAGGGCCGACCTTCCAGCTTGCATGATAGAACAGCTGGGGCTTGTGGAGATATACATGACTCTCTGCATTTTGCACTGGCATTCAAGTGCAGCAGCATACATCTTGCTGCTGTACACCTTGAGCAACGAACAATGCGACCCCACGTGTGGTGGCTGCTGCTGTTGGTGCATTGACAGTGTACCAGAGCCTAGTGGAGGTTGCGCGGAGTGTTGGAGCCCAAGTTCAGCTATGGAGCATGGAGATTGATGGCACAACAGGCAAAGCCTCCTTTAGGTGGGCAACCTGCAAGGCCTTTGCAGCCTCTGCCAATGGACCAAGGCTCAACAGACACTGCCCAAAAATCTTGCAGCGTTCACCAGTGAATCTGTGCATGATAACGCAAAGGCTTCACCCTTTCTACCCCTGTGAGCAAGGTCTTCAGTGTTGATGTGGCTGCTGGCGCTTCCTGTAATTGCTGTAGCTTGAATGCTCTGCGGAGGCTGATGACTGCTGAGGTGAAGTGCCTGGTGGTCAACATACCCCACAACCCCTCAGGCTGGCTGCCAACAAGGAGGGAGTGGACAGAAATTGTGGAATGTGCAGCAGCGGTAAGAGGGCTACCTGAACTATTGTGTCTTGATATAATGCTGTGGCGAACGCAAGCTTTAGACTGTTTGCTGCCAGATGCTGATCAGCTCATGGTTGTGTCAAGGCATCAGCAACAGCCGCAGGCAGATCATTGCCCATCACCTTCTGCAGCTGCATTCTGACAGTGCCAGCTGCAAAATTACGCGCACACAGGTTGATGCTTGGTTGTTCAGTGATGAAATATACCGCCTCTTGGAGCAGCAGCCTGATGAGCAGCGCCTGCCATCAGCAGTGAGCTGTTACCCGGGGAAGGGTATCACTCTGAGTGGGCTGTCCAAGGCGTTTGGGCTGCAGGGCCTGAGGGCTGGCTGGCTGGTGTGCAAGGATACTACACTGCTGCAGCAGGTGAGGTGTGGACATGACTGTGGACATGGCTGTATAGCAGGACAGACGCATGAGTTCTCTGTGTTGCATTTGCCATATTGCAACTTCCTTTTAGCCTTGCTTAACATCCACGACATGGTGAGCTCCAATGCCATCTAATCTGGCTTGCCTCATTAGTCATCAGCAGAAGTAAGCAGAGTTGAGCCGAGTACACCCACTGCTTGAGCAGCCAAACACCTTCAACTTCAGGTAGCTAGTACAAGTAAGCAATAAGCGCTGACTCGCCAGCTGCCCTACAACATTGACATCATAGCTTGGACATTCAAGCTGCCTCATCCAGCACCCCAGTGCTAGTATGGGTCTTTAGTGAGTACACTGCTGCAAGCCACAGCAGTAGGCATCTCCACCTCAGCCTCCAATGCCATCTGCACTGCAGGCTGAGAATCTGAAGAGCCACCTGACTACCACTGGGCCAATCACAAGCGAGCTGTTGGCCATAATTGCACTAAGGAACGAGCAGCAACTGGTGGGGCGATGTGTGGCCATCATACAAGACAACATCTCAACAGCCGCTGCATTCTTCACAAGGTGACGAAGGTCTTGTGTGCACTGCAAAGCAGTGATGGCATTTCTTTGCATCTGCCGCTGAGGGTGGCTGCTTTCTTCACTGTATTGAGAATGTTCAGGTACATTGCGCACACGGTGACGCTTTCATCTGCATTATGTTGGCTGGCTTACATCTTCAATCAACATGCTGTCTTATCTAAAGTAAACTGCCCATGCTTGCAGCCGCTGCCAGTGCCTGGTGCTGAGGTTCATGTTGCACCCAACATCATATGCAGGTGGCCGAGTGTATTTCAATGGTGTCCGCCAAGTGCTGGCAGCTTGTGCCTGCCAAGACTCATCACAGGTGTGACCTGGGCAGGTTTTCCAGCGGCAGCCCTGTAAGGGAGAGTGCTGCAGTTTCCACAGGCACTCAGTCACTGACACACTGCTGCAATCTGACTTGACTGTCAACTGAGGTACCGCCAGACAATAAGGCAACATTAAGAAGTCTGCAATGCTGGATGAGCAGCACAACATATGACACATGCAGTCAGTAGAGCTTCTCCAGAACATCACTTCTGATTTAAGTCATCATTATTGCAGCAGCTGCCCACATTTTCTCCTGCTGCAGGAGAACAGATCGATGACTTTTGTAAGCGGGCAGCTGCTGGGTGTGGTGTGGTGCTGCTGCCAGCCACTGTATATGACCATGCAGAAGCCACTTCAGGCCAGCACTTCAGGTTGGGCCTGGGCCGTGCAAATTTTGCTGAAGCTTTGGGCACATTGGACAGCTGGCTACACAAAGAAGGTTATCAACAGGGCTAGCACAGCAGCAGCAGGCACATTGCCAATGGCAGCCAGTGGGTCTCAGCCATTCAGGTACGCCCTGTCATTTCACGCAAATGTGGCATTGCAGTGGGTTCTGCCCACATCATCGTCTCCTGTATGCCTCAATTATCATGCCCATGCTCATTACCGTTGCTCAGGAATGCAGCACACATTGCAGAATCTTTTCTGCCTGCACGCCCCTTCTCTGATGGCGTGGTTTTAAAGTGAAGAACATGGACCTTAAAAGGGGTTACATTGACTGGGTGGTGCTGAGCACACCATGGCCTGCTGTATTGCCCACATGCTGCCAGTAAACTGCGTTCACAGGTACTCTTCAAGATTAACCTTGCACCACTGCTGCCTGCAGCCAAGACTGTTGCCTGCGCCAACTTTGCTGATTGATGGCTCTAATTTCCTGTTCAACAAGTTCATCGGTCTAGGAGGTTGCCGCTTACACGCAAGTGCCATCCATAGCATGGCATGGGCAGCACCAGTCAAGAGCAGCATAATTACTCCTTGCACTGGTAGACTGTGACTGCACCAGCAACGGCTGCCAGCATAACAACAGCGACGCTGGCGCCTGCCAGTGCTGTTACTGCAGTGGTGTTCTCCAGCAGCACTCTAAACATCAGCAATGCAGTTATGTGTAAATAGTTTGATGGTTTTGCTGAAGTTAATGACACCTGGACAGTGATGTTGATGGGTTGGCCGTTGATGAACATGACCAGGCTGGTACTCTGTAAAACAGTTGCCGCTGTTTTGAGTCGGCCTAGCTTGAGCCGTCATGAAGCACGTGCACCATTGCAACCCTAATCAGGATTAATGTCCCTATTCTCCAGGGGAGGGGGAGAGTGTGCGAACGTTAGACGTCAGTATAGGGACGTGAGTTGACTCGACCGAATGCAACGGCGACATGATCGCTGGGAGCGAAGACTTGCGCCACGCCCTTTGGATTTAGAGCATGATGCGACTCATAAAGGATTGCGGTGTGCAATTTCGCATTGTTGCTTCAACAATCAGTACGTACTGACTGGAAGTCGGCTGCTGGATATATGGTGTGAGAGTGTGCAGTCTGAGACTGTTCTACTTGATTACTGGGATATGTCGTGCCAGTGTAGCGGTCAGCTAGAACTACAGCCTAGTGATTGAGTTTGGGTGAGGCGATATGCAGTACCGGCCATCTACCAGTCCCGGCTGTTGAACAGCTGGCTTCAATGAGCTTGCTGTGTGTGTGTGTGTGTGTGTGTGTGTGTGTGTGTGTGTGTGTGTGTGTGTGTGTGTGTGTGTGTGTGTGTGTGTGTGTGTGTGTGTGTGTGTGTACCAATTGTGATCAAATACTGTGCGATGCCCAATGAGCCTGTACTTGGCTCGCAAACGGGCGGGTTACACCCGTGTAACTTACAACTTGATGCAATAGGCAGCCTGCTATTGGCGGCGCCATGGCTTCTTGGGCGTCCGCCGCGGCGGGCAACCACCGACAAAGTGCGCAAACGCTAGCGCTAGGCATGCAAGATCGAAGGGCCATTATGCATCGTGCCAGGCTTGGCTGATCGTGAGAGCGCCGTCCGGAAATGACCCTTTGTCCCGCCCTTGGGCATCGATGGCCCATGGGCACCGCATGATATCAGCTGCGCAGCATGCATGCATGCATGCACGCACAAAATACTGTGCGCCGAGACAAGCTGCTCACTGCTGGCAGCACCACGAGGAACTACCAAAGGCACGTGCCTTTATGCGCAGATGAAGGTTCGTCACCATGCAATATTGCATGGTTAATCATTGCACTCCCAGCGGTTACGAGTAATTTTTCAGCCGGCCAAGTTGGCTGCCTAGTGTGCACTAGTATATATGTCTTTGCAAGTGCTCGTTGCGAGTACCTGCGACCAATTAACTGCAATTTAAGTTGCAGCCAGATGCAAGCACTGTCATATATGCTGCCTTGCACTGTAGCCGCTTGCCAGATGCAGTACACATAATGCGATCTGTCCAGATCTGGCCAGCTGAATTCGAGCTGAGTCAGCTTGTAAAAGAGATTGAGCCATGCAGCAAGTCAGGCAAATGCAATTGTGTCAGTTCGGGGACTCAATAGTCACTGGCCATAGTAAACTAAACAGGACACCAACAATGTAACGTAATTCCAACGTTTGCTTGTGCGGATTGGCTGCCCATTTGTGACCAGAGACACCTGTAGAGTTCAAACTGCTGGCTTTTCTGGTGTGACAATGATTACTGCAGCTGACGTCTTGGGCATGGCTACTGCATAGCTACAAGTTGTAGCTGTTTCAGCGCTCATGGCAGGCTTCACCACTTCAATCTCTGTCTTGCCCTGGATCACTCCGGTGGTGCCGGCACCAAAATAGTGTTGTCCCTGCCATGTGATACCAGCCTTGCTCTGCATGCCTTGCTTGCCAGGCAGCAGGCGTGACACTGTTGCTGTGGACGAACAGAACTTGGACTCCAGGCGGATGTCGATGTTGCAGGACTTGTCCAGGTCTTTGTTCAGCAAGGTGATGCGCACTTGGCCATCATCTGAAGTGAAAGCCCACACCTGCAGCATGGCATGCAGCAAGTACGTGAGAACCTAGCCCAAGGTGGCTAGAGAGGCGACAAAGAGGGATGAAAAAGCACAGAAGAGCCACATGGATCAGATCAACTCATCTTGTACTTCATAGCAGAGGCACACCAGACTCAATTACGGACCAGACAGCCAGTACAACATATAAGGCGCGCCAAGCACAGCTTGAAGACGCTGTGATGCAGGATTGTTAACGCTCCTGGCAGGTCATCAGCTTGTGCAGTTATTGTCCCAAGTCTCACTGAATCCTTATCCTACCTTGAGGTTTGCTGTGCAATTGCCCCACTTGTCAATGTTTGCCGTAACAAAACTTGAATCTATTGTCTTGCCATAACCTCCCGCAGCAGCCACCGTCCACATGAGGTAGCCATACCAAGGGGCATGAACAGATGGCCAGGGCAGTGGGGGCTGACCTTCTGGGACCTGTGTGGTCAAGTGTTAACCTTTTTGAGACCTCACATGTGTTCATGCTGTGTATTCAGGGCAGCCAATGATCCACAAAAGCGATGAACAGGGGCTTATTATGAGATATTCAATAATTGGCACCAACACAACAACACTGGCCAGTCGTCGGTTGTTATATCAAGCACATGGGGGTGGCTGGAGTGCCACCAAAACCAGAGTCGTTCTTACCTTGAAGTCAAAGTTTGTCTGCACACCCACACTTGGTGGTGCATCACCATTGGGTTCACCTCCCTTACCCCAGTGCAGGTGGAAGGCACGGGCCCCAGCGGCAGCAAAAGCAAACAGTGCATCAGCTGTCCACAGGGTGCCAGCCATGGTCTCACTCAGGTCTTTGCGGCCACCTCCGTACCTGTACCACATCAGCAACTTGTGATTGCAGCAGAGGAACCTGTAGCAGCTGCCGGAGAGACCGGAACAAATTTGTTCCGGTTGCAATTGGTACTCGCCATGCATCTGCCATGCAGAACTGCCAGTTCTGAGGCATGTTGCCCCAACTCCATTGGCCATGCTTCTACAGAAATGTAAAACCAACATTTGGTGTATCAAAATAGGTTGGTGGGGCACCAAAGGAACACCAGTGCCTGCCAGCCTTGTAAAGTGTCTACTCACATGGAATTTGTCTCACTGATACGGATGTTGAGTCCTTCCTTTTTGGATATTGCAGCGTACGCCTTGAACTTGTCCAGGGCAAAGTCCTGCAGCCATTGGCTCAACAACTCCTGGTTTGTCACAGTTTCATTGTTGATGTAGGGGTAGTAGTGGGTGTTGGACTCCCAAAAGTAGCAGTCAGCACCCTGGTCGACAATCTTGGCAAACCAGCTTGGGTCTTGAGTGTTCACATTGCCTGCAACAGCAACACAGCAACAGCATACTTGCGTTGTCATGACCAAGCTGCTGTGTAAAGCCCTTATTGTTGCAAGCACATATATTAGCACCCTGGTAGCCACGTGAGTAAGATAAAGCACAAAGGAGACAGTGGATGTCACATGGAAGGAGTCAAGGTATGCTGGTTCAGCTGCAGCTGGCTCAGTAAGTGCATAAAATATATTATATGCTACTGGCTGCCTGGAAGTTGCATGGCATTAAAACCTCACCCCATCCAGGTCCAGACAGCAGTGGCTTATTGGTGGGCTTGCCGGGTGTGCAGGGGTTGAGTGCCATGGCCACTCGGTGAAAATATGCGGCGAACGCCTCAAAGCCAGCCACCCACTTGCCACTTGTGTCATAGCCACCCAGACCAGTAGGCCAGAACTCGGGCTGCAATAAGTGAGTGAGGCCCGCACTTACGCTTGCAGTGAAGGAGGCAGCAATACATGTGGCACTCTATCTGTCCAGCACAGTGAACCAGATTGAAATCATCATCAACAACACCTTGGCATGCCTTGATTGTCGCTAGACTACGTTGCTGCATGGCAACTGAAAAGTACCTGCACCAACGCAGGTCAATGATGCTTATAGCCACATGACAAACCTCATTCCCCAGCTCAAAGCCAATAAGATCATCCCCCAAGTACTTCTGAGCATCCTTGATAATCTGCTGCGACAGTTGAATGGCATTCTTCTGCCACAACGGCAAGCCAATGAGGTACCTGTGCAGCAGCAGCAGCAGCAAGTGCTGACAGGCTCATTGTGTCATGGCTTACTGGCCATGAACAGCACACAGCCAGTTCAACATTTCTGAGCATAAGCTGCAGAGATGCTTTATGCTCTGCAGCAGTTTGACTGTGCAGCAACATGCTTTACCTGCAGTTTGTTGCCTCCTGCAGCCTGACCAATGCTTCCCAGAATTCTGGCCCTGGTGCTTCAGTCATAGCGTCCTGGCTTGCACCGCCAATCCTCAAAACAGGCGAGTCAGACAACATACTGAATATGTTTGCCCACGCCTTGATATTGACACCACCGTAATCCTCCATCCTTTTCCACTCATGCGATGTCGCAAGGAAAGCGTCTGGCACACGAACACCTACATTACTAGGCCACACAGAGGCTACTGCAGTTGGCCATGATGCGTTGGGTGCAGCAGGAACAGCTGGTGTGCGGTAGAGCAGGATTTCGGCGGCTCCAGCCGAGTCATCTGCCTCACCAACAGCTGGAGTAGCTGAGCCATTGGTGCCGCCTGCTGTTACTGGTGCAGCTGGTGCATGGAAAGTCGCTTTGTTGGCTGTTAATGTTTCAGCTTGAGGACCTGCAAACAGACAGCGGTAGCAGCATGTAGCATATGATGCACTTTGTGCACAGCACAGCAAACAGTGCAGTGCCCTTGTTCACCAACTATACTCGCCTGCTACAGACTTGTCGTTGCTAGCATGGGCACACTATCTTCCAACCATTTGACCCATGGTCAATGGGCAGCACAAACCTTGTTGAACAGGGTCAATTGCCATTTAGCGGCC
This sequence comes from Coelastrella sp. MACC-549, assembly GCA_018290735.1. NCBI lineage: Eukaryota > Viridiplantae > Chlorophyta > Chlorophyceae > Sphaeropleales > Scenedesmaceae > Coelastrella > Coelastrella sp. MACC-549. The sequence continues at coordinate 45,372 of JABEVS010000128.1, forward strand.
AGTGCTCAGCTGATGAAACCACAGCAAGCCAGAGCTGCTACAGTGCTATTGGAGCCTTACATTTGCTTGCGCTGCATGATACAGAACCTGGGTCTAAGTTGAAATGATCAATGGGTATTGCTCCAGTGCATCCATGCAGGCCTCTGCCCTTGGTGGAGCCTACTGTCCAACTATGGGACTAGTGGGCACCTGTGTGATCAACCACAAAATTCCCTCTTACCTCCACAGTAGCCGGAATTGCAAACCTGCTGCTGGGGTCCACACTGAGAACCATCAGCTAGAGTCCGACAAGAACTTCCAGCAGTGCTGCTTTGCAGGTCAGCATTCAAGCAGTCTGCCTCAATCCCAGCGCAGTAGTCTGCATGTTGGATGAATTGTGAAACATGCTTGTAAGTGGCCTGAATGTTCATTCACTGGTGCTTGCAAATCCATCGTCTTTGCAAGCACTGCTGTAAAGGTCCAACAGAATCTGTCCACAACGTCAGCTGGCCTGCGTGCAGTTTGCCATGACATCAGCATTCGACTAGTAGAATGATCCCTGCACACTACGTAGTGTATACTCACATGAGGCAGGGCTGGTCTGCCGCCAGTCTGTAGCAACAGTAAACTTAGATGCCCCTTGCGCTGCTTGATAGTTGAGGCAAAGCTGCTCTGCTGCGTCTGACAAGCGCTGACAATACGCTGCATCCAATTGTCCCCGATGCCTTGTCCCATGTACTGCCGTCTGCGTCACCAACACTGGAACAAGCACCACCACTATCACGACCAGTGCTATTCCACCTATTAACCCAGCTTTGAAGGTATTGCTGTGTGTGCGCTGTTTGAAGCAGCCAGCATGAACAGCGCTTGCGCGCGCTTGCAGTTCGCGCTTTGTGGGGCTATGCAGCACTGCATTCTTGTCAGACCTCCAATTCTCGGTTGACATGTTCCAGATGCTGTTAAAGGGCAAAACGGCAAGGCTGGCTCAGCGGGGGGCACCCTGCCTGGCCCCGTCTCTGTTTAGAATACGGTGTTGATGAAAATTCAAATGAGCTACCTATGATTGACGTAAGTTTGTAATGATGGACGCTGTCTGCTCAACATATACATCACTTGGTAGATTATTAGTGACCTGCAGTACTGTTCTCAATTCCCTGCCGGATGCCCATCAAAGTTAACGGCAGCCTTCCTGGATATGAAACTGTCACAAAGATGCCGCTACCACGCAGCTCGGGCCAGCGTGCCAGCCGTATCCGAGTATCGCGCGGTTGTGCAGGGGTCGGCGTGCAAATTTCCTTCTGCGCGAGCCAGTTCAGCACAAGCAACAGATTGACTCTGACGCGAAAGCAACGGTGCAAGCAATATCCATCTCGGGTGGGGAGGATACACCTTGCCACTGTGCCAGCTGATCCCATAGTGCTACTTATTCTGAATCATAAATGCTGGATATCAGTCCAATGAGCCTGGCATTGGCTCGCAAAACGGACCGATGTCCCTCATGTTTATGTGGAGCTTGACTTATTTGGCAGCGTTCATCTCCCAGTGGACTCTCAGCAGACCTGTTCGGCCATCATGATCAGTGCCACAATGTCTCCAACAAACTTTGATGGATCAAATCCAATGGCACGCAACACCATCATGTGCCAGCCATGGACCACCTGCGATTTATCAATCTCAGTTAACAACATTAGACCAACACCCCATCATGACACAGGTCAAGCAAGGGTATTAGTGCCTGAACCAGGCATAACCCATACCATCAACGCCCAATAATCACAAACTACAGAAGCTACAACAAGTTGCTCCTGAGGAGCTTCCTTGCCAGTCTTATCAAGCCCATGCAAATAAGAAAATATGTCAGCCTACAAGCACATCTCACAGCATGATGAGATTCAGGTTGCTGAGACTCCCATGGGACAAAATTCCCCAGCATGGTCGCATTGCATGCAAACCAGTACGAACAGTGCTTCACAGCAAAATTGCTCCCTGCATCAGCTCAAGATGCAACATACCTTGGTGCCTGCAGTCATACAGCGGACGATACATGCAGGTTAGATTTGTTCATGCCAGGTGCATGCAATGCTCAACAAACTCTTGCACCCATGTACATCATTTACTGAAAATAAGAATGCCCACTCTTGCCACTACAAGCCCCGTCCAAGGCCCGCCCACAACATGACCATTACTATGCAGGTGACTGCATCTCTACTGTCCTGCAACTTGCTGCTGCCACTCAGCCAGTCAGAAGGACACTCACACTCAACCCTCTCATCAGAACTTGACCACAACATGTACAGCCCCACACCAACTCAAGGCTCTCACATTAGTACATCCAACTGCGTACTGGATGCACTGAAACCCAGCAAACATGCAGTGCTGTCCACAAAGATGCACCTCCTGCTTTCAGTTTTTGAGTAATAAATGATGGTCATATAATTCAGAAAATCTGAGAAGGCTGAAAATGTGGGCAGGCCTTCAGCGCTACATACAGGAAACCTCCAAACTATGTGGTACGCCCTGTGCCCGCATTGGCTGCTGCTGCTGGCGCTGCAGCTGCGCCAGCATTTGAGCCATTGCTGTTGCCAGCTGTGTCAGTAACACCACTGGTGCCGGCAACCACCACAGCTGCATCAGCAGTACCAGATATGCTGCTGCTGCTGCTGTTGACACTGCTAACGGTGCTCAGAGCGGCACTGCCCTCCAGGCCTTGCCTGACAAGTGGACATTCCTGACATGGCACATCAATGACTGGAGATGCAGCCAGAGACCTCAAGACGTCCGCTCTGAGCCCATATGCATGCCGGCCATCAAGCACAAACATCTCGTGCCTCTTCTTCCGCTTTTGCTTGCTATCATCTTCACTTTCATTGGCACTTGCCGCCTGGTTGCTTGCCTGCTGCTGCTGGCCACTGCTGCTACTGGCCTGCTGATGCCTGGGCCAATCTGCTGATGTGCGGGCTACCATGGCCTCATTGATGCCGCGCCGCAACAGTGAGATGGCGGTCTCTGATGTGCCGAGGTCTGCTAGGAGCTGTGCTCCCAGGTTGAGTCCTGCTTCGCTGTTGATGATGCAGGTTTTGTCAGCACCAGCTCGGCGCAGCTCAGCGGCATGTCTACACACAGAAAGCAGCAATTGCTTGGCACCCAATGGGTGGAGTTGAGGGCCTTGAGCCATAGTAACCTGACTGCGTCATAATACCACCACAGTGTATAGCAGAAGGTTGCACCCTACAAATACCACAACACACATCACTGCAGTGCCCAATCAGGAAGCTTGCCATATCTGCTGCCATAAGGTATCGGAGCCAAGGCCTGAGAGGCACTGCAAAGGGATGTTCCCACCACAGGACCAGCCCTAGCCACCGAGCTCACTGCCAATCTGGAGATCACGCAGCTGATCAAGACTCACTTGAAATTCTGAGCGCATGCATATATTGGTACACTGCTGAAGGCGCTGCGCAAACTCTCCACAGATTGGATGGCATGCTCCTCCTGTCTGTGGCACACCATAACAGCAGCCGGCCTCTTCACACCTACAAGCACAAGCATACCCAACAGGAGCAGCAAACCTCTCAGCTGATGCCAGTTGCTGGGGTGTGGTCAGCCATGAGGCAGCCCACCAACAACTACCAAAGCAGGCTGCAGGCATGAAAGGGCTCCTGTTTGCTGTCTAGCATGCGTCACCCCTCTTCTACAGCACCAGCATCTTGTCAGCTAAGCGGCTGCAGGACGGGTTGCTTCATCCCACCTGCCGCCTTGAGCACATCTGCTCTAGATCCGTTGCCATATGCCACATTAAACCCTGCCTTCCTGCTGGCCGTCACGCGGGAGATGTCCAGATCAAAGCCAATGTATGAATGTGGCTTGCTGCCCGACTGAGCCAGCGGGCTTGACAGCATGTTGGCAATCATCTGACCCTGTGGACCAAAGCCCAAGATCACCACGGGCTCCTCAACCTGTGTGCAGGCACACGCATACATGACCCCAGCTCAACCCAGATGCACATTGTAGCCTGTGCAACAGCAAATTGCTCCACACGTCTCACTGTACTCATCTGCCTGGAAACACAGGGGTGAGGACAGCAGCTGTGTGCAGATGCCATTGAGGATTTCAGGAGCAATGCTACAGCAACACACAGGGAGCGGGTCAGGCTGGTTTCACAGAATAAATTCAGCAGTGCCGGAAGCTGTGTGACCAAGACTCCACTGACCTCTGTCATTGTGACACCTCCCTGGTCATCGTCACTACTCGTGTCATCTGCGGTCTCTACCAGTTGAGCCAGCCGGCTGCCCACCTCAGCCAGTGCAGGAGTCAAGGCCATGGAGAACACAACTGCAGCACACAATAATCAGGGTCCAAGCATGTCACCACACCCCTGTGTAACCATCAACGCCCGGGCAAGGCCTCCAGCACCAGATCAACCTCCCTTCCTTCATTCAACTTGTTGAACAAATGCGGAGCTGCAGAGCTGCTACTGTCACCAGCCAAATTATTCAGCAGCTCAACAGCTCGCAGCCTCCACAACATGATCACAAGCCGCACCTGTGATGATGAGAATCTGGTTGAGCTCCTCTGGCAGCAGCTTCAGCTGGCAGGCAAGGCTCAACAGCACGAAGGCAAACTCTCCGCCCTGACTAAGCAAGAAACCAGTGCGGATACTCTCAGACCTAACCAGCAGCGGCATAAGCAACAGCAGTAGCAGCGGCGGTTAGAACAACCGTAGCAGCGGCGAGGAGGTGCGGCCCGGGTGCAGAAGGCAAAGCAGCAACACCAATGTGGCGCAAGTCACCAAGCACCAGAGCATACGACGACATCAACATCCCTGCTATGCATTGATGTGGCCCTTGCAGCTCCACAGCCAAGACTGCTGCAGTGCTTCACTGAAGCTCTGCTGATGCATTTCTGGGCACCAGATTGAGAAGCGGTCAGCTGCGATACAGTGTGCTGCGCTCAAGTAGTGCAGTGCCCAGCACCCTCAAGCTTACTTGCTGAGGCCAAACAGTGGTCCCAAAGCAATGTTTACTGCTGCCTTCAAGCTGACCAGCCCTGCCAACATCCACAGGATGATGTCATAATTTTCCCTCAACACATTCATGTTGATGCTCCCACCAACTGACATGAAAAACAGACCAATCAGTAAACCACGGAAGGGGCGGATGTCAGCCTCGACCTGCATTGGAAACAGCAGTCCAGGCCAGCAGAAAGGCATCAAAGCTAGAAGGACATGACAATGTCCTGTAGCCTGGCATACCCCGAAGAGGGGTTGGTCCCCGCAGCAGGTTTGCACATGCAGCTGATTCCCCTAAGGTAACAGCAGGCACAGATGTTGTGCAGGGTGCTGCTGCACTCCAGTGGCTTGCTGATCTCCTCTCTATCCCACACCTGTGTCCTGAAGCTTGTTTCCGCCAGCAGCACTCCAGCAATGAACGCCCCCAATGTATCACTCAGGCCCAGCTGCTTTGTCAACAGGCTGCTCCCTCCAACTGTCAACAGACATAGCGCCACAAACGCCTCATTGCTGCGGGACTCAGCAACCATCTGCACAACACCATGACAGCATGTTCTCAGAAGACTCCTTACCTACAAACAACTCACTGCACCTGCCGCCAGATGGAGGCACCAGGAACAGTGGCATCATGGCAGCGAAAGCACAGAGGCAGTTTTGAGCACACCTTGCAGGCCGGTGAGCAGTCCAAGTGTGTATGAAAGGCAGTGCCCGCTGATGTGAGCAGTACAGCCCCCAGCTCCCACCTCAAATATTCTCCTGAGGACAACTCTGCCTCCCAGCAGCAGTGCCCCCAGACCAGCCAGTGAGGTTGCGGCAGTGGGACCCAGCATCTGCAGCAGACAGCCAGGCAAAGCACCACAGCAGCACCAGCAACATGAGCAACATTGCCGCTGAAACACATCAGCACTGCAAGACTGCTGACAGTAATCCTTGATGAGGCAGCATCATCAGGCTCTTGCAGCAGCATGCAAGAAACAGCCTACCTCCACCTTCTGCTGCCTGCACTTGCTGGAAGGCTGAATGCACAGTCTGCAACCCCACAGATTGCGGTGCGGTCTCACCTGCAGCAGTGTGTCTGCACTGGCGCCCTCCATGCCCCCGTGACTCTCAATCAGCGGCAGCAGCACCAGGAACGGCACAACAGCAATGTCTTGGAACAGGAGTATACCCAGTGTGGCGCTGCCAACTCGTGTGGGGGACTCTCCGCGTTCACCCAGTAGCTGCAGGACAAAGGCGCTGCTGGACATGGACAGTGCAGCCGCAATCACAACAGCCTGCAGCATCAAACAAGCAACGATAAAATGTTTTGGCTGCTCTGGGTGTGCGAGAGTTCAGGAGAGGGTGTTGATGATGCAAAACCTTTTGGCATCCTACAGCAGCAATAATCTTAGTGAAGGCAGCTGCTGGATTTAAGTATGCCTATCACACCCACAGCACACCGCACTGAGAAAGACAGCACGCCATCAATCACCCCCCCCCCCCCTCTGTCGCACCCACCTCGTCTACTGTCCTGATGCTGACCAGGCTGGGTGGCGCATGGCAGACCTTCTCCAGGAACCACGTGCCCAGCCCTGAACCAGCAGGCAGAGCTACTGCTGTAAACAACAAAGTGCTCAGTATGACCTGCAGGCTGCCCATGCCAAAAGCATACTTTGCCAAAGCCTGCCTCACAAACACACAGCAACAGCAGCAGCAGCAGCAGCAGTAGCGGCGTTATTATCACAGTCCAGCCAATGCATTGCAGGTTATGCCACAACAAGCAATTTAGTGCCCTGTCATGCTGGCGAAAAATTCCACCAGCAGGCTAAGAAGGCCAGTGCCTTAATCAACCCCCAACACAGCAGATCATGGTGCATCCGCATCAGTAGATTCATAGGATTGCATTTCCAGGATTCTGCCACAAGTGCGCGCCAATAGGGCAGAACTGGTAGACCCAGAAGCTTCAAAAGCTTTCCAACTCCTTTTCCTGCTCAGGCATGCTACTCAGCACCACCTGCTGCAATCATGAACCCTTTGAGGCAGCTTGCCAGGTCAGTGACGTGCTGTAGCTCCTGGCTGTGTCGCCCGCAGCGCAATCAGGCAGCAGCCTTGGCTGCTGCTGCTGCTTAAGACAGCATACTGGAGCTTAACTGGTCTGATGGCTGTTCAACTCTCATTCACTCTGCTGGTGCTGTTGTCAGCATGACTGCTGGCCCGCACCTTGAGCCGATCCAAGCTGAGCTCCAGCCCTTGCTCGTACAGTAGAAACAGCACACCCAGCTCACTGAGTGTCTCCATGTCCTTCAGGTCCTTCAGCATCCTGCAATCAACCCAGCACCGCAGCATGAGCAGGTATCAGTCATTGCAGATGGTTCTTGGTTGCCTGATGCGAGGTGCAGAATGTGATCCAATGCTGTAGTCGATCATCCAGGTTCCCTGCTCAAGCTGGTAACATCATGACCTCCTATGCCTGCACTCACCCTGCCTGCTCCAGTGCTATTCCAGCACCCAAAAAACCCAGCACAGGCGATATTCTGAGGTACTTGCACACTGGCACTACCAATACTGTGGTCGTCAAAAATGTCAGGAAGTCATAGCCCAGGGGGACAATTCCTGCAGCTCGGGCTGCTACAAGTCTTCTGGAAGTTTGTAAGGCTCCTCTGGACGGCACTAAACGGCACCTTGCTGATGAGAGTGGGCCCACTGCATGCTCCCGCTGCTCTTGAAAGCAGCGGTTTGTGCGAGCCTGCACGCTGCTTAAGGCTCCACATGCACTGCAACTGGGATACGCTTTGTGAGATAGCGCAGCTACACGTGAATGGACGCCACGATGCCACGTGCTGCTGTGCCTAGCACAGTGTCGAGCCTCACAGATCCCATGCGAACGCGCATTGCTGCGTGACACAATCCTGTGCATGGTATTATCTAGAGACTGCACTTATTAGAAAGAATAGTGCAACCGCGCAAACATGTTCAGGATCGAGTGCGGATGCCAGGCTGCTTGCAAATGTCAGCAGCGTTCAATCACAAGAATTCCAATCAGTTAACATGTATAATCCAACACCCGCAACAAGGCTCGTAGCACTGCTCAAGACCGTCGCTACTATCTAGGTGTTGGCGCACTTCCGCTTGTTTCGCGGACGCCTGGTCTAGTTATAGCCAGAAAAAACGGACATTGTGCTGGCTTGTTGAAGTACGCTGGCTGCAGACGGAGATATAACATCCTACTCAGCCATAAGTTACCACCACACACTACCGTAACTCAGCCTATTCAGCGAACCCGTGGCTTGCCAGCAAACTTAGTCAAGCCATGTTTCTGTTCAACACTTTGAAGGTCTACTCACCAGCTTCGATTCATGGCAGAACCCAACACAGCAATGGTCACACCCACCCACCTGGCTCACCAGGTGTCACCTCACTCAGAGTGTGACCGGCCTTTAATAGAGTTTCTATATGAAGGCTGGCAGAAAGTCGTACTACAAAATTGTTGCACAGGCACAGTAAGACTCACAGAGACTCAAAGCAGTTCTGGTGCCACATGCATGCTTCAAATGAAAGTAGCCTGAAGCGAACTAAGTCTCAAGTCTCAAGTCTTGAATCCCATTACCAATACGGCCTGGCAGCAAAGTTTCCTGTACAAGCAGCACGTACGGTGGCATTGGGGGCAGTGCACAGGCCCATGGCATGGGCAGGCTGCCCATGGCAAGCACAGTGCGACCATCTCAAGCTGCTGTCTGCTGAAGAGCAGGTCTGCCCACCTGAATCGCACTTGTAGCTACTATAGTGGCCACAGCCACTGTGACAACTGCACACCAGCAAAGTGACAAGTCAACGAGTTGCCAAGCAGGAACCGCTTGCACATCCCCTGAGGCAGTTTTTGATGCAGTTATGGTGCCCTCCAACAATCCCTATGGCCCCTTCAGACCACTGGTGCTCAAACCCAGCTCTGCACACACGTCAAAACAACACTGCAACATGTTGATAGATCTTGCGCCCTCTGAAGGTGCTCCCTGGAACACACCATTGACTCATTCACTACACCGAGTGACAATGAGACTCGAATGTGCAATGCCTGCCTTGGTTGCTGTCAGAGTGCGTCAAATGCACCGTAAATAGCAGTAGTTGCATTCTGATTAAACTGTGCTGCAGCCAGCTGCTGATTGTGATCAATAACTCTCAGAAGGTGAAGCATGTCCTCAAAGGTCATCTTCTGTTGATCAACGGCTCACTGATGATCACTGTTGAACCAAGGATGTCCGTATGCTCGCAACCCACAGCAGCAAAAGCACAAGCTCAGCACATAGGACACCACACATGCAGCATATTCAAAGTCTATCCTCCCTTGCTGTGTCCCTGATCTGACAAAGTACACACCAGCATCAATGCAAAGATGTCTTCAAAGCAGCAGTTGTGCACCTGTGCCAGGCTGTAGTCAGCCCAAGGCCAATGCATTGCGGAGTTGAACCTCACCAGCATCTGTTGCAAGACTGCCAGACATTGTCAGAATCACAGGGGCTGGTATTGTGACTTGTTTCTGGAGAAATTTTCCAACAGCAGAAAAGCAACCATGCTACAAGGCCAGCACAGACCCCTACTGCTGTATGACATGTTCGTGCTGTGCAAGCACCTGTGTGGCTGCTGCCTGTGCATACCATCATGCACCACAAAGAAATCTTTGTGCATTGAGGGAGACCAGGCGTCCTACAGCATCCAGAGGTGTGTGCTGGGTGATGACACAACCGCCTACCAGGCACACTTCTGCCTCCACAGGTGATGACAAGGACGTGACTATCTCATGCTGGGTATCTATGCTGCTGGGATGCTCCACTGTTTTACCATCCCAAAGACTGCACCCATGTTACCTGCACCTGCTGCTGACTGACCTACGATGCTTTGTGTGCTGCCCATGCAAACAAACTGTATGCAGAATTCTTCTGAGATCTCTTTTGCAATGCCATTGTCTCCAACCACCACAACACATATAGCCGCATGGCAAAGTAGATCGCTGGAATGCGCACGAACGGCAGCAGGAAGTACAGCACCGCTGAGAAGACACCTTCAGAGGAGCGCAGCCTCAAAGCCGCATGCATCACAAGTGTATACTTCAGGCTATGGGCTGCAGACCACAAAAGTGGCTTCAGCCTTCCAATGATGCGACACACGTGCACAAACACCGCACTGAAGTGAAGCACCCTCATGAGTGGCTTGGGACCCTTGCAAGCCCTCTTGTGCTATGGTATGTCGATGACGTACCGCTGTCACCTGTCACAATCACTAGCAGGCTACCAACATCACATCAGATGCGAAAAATTACACCATCAAATTTGGACTGCATACCCCAAATGGGTAAGAAAGATCTCTCTAGCCCAGACTGGAGTGGTGCTGCAGCAACGACACACGTGCACCATCAGTGGGCCAACCCATATGTCACTCATCACAACCAGACCTCAGATTGCCAGAAGAATGTCATTGAGAACTCTGGCCAAATTTGCAGATGCAGCCCATACGGGACAGCTGCTGCTACTGCTGAGTCACACATACCTACCCTAGGCATGCAACTAGCACACTACAAATAGCCACGATGAAATGCTGGGCTATCGCAAGTGCACTGCAGCAGTATATTTATATGACCAGTTCTCGATCAACTTGCGTTGTACTCTACCAGCGGACAAAGGCACAACAAATGAAGCCATTGCAAGCCACACCATCTACAACTACACACAGATGCTGGCCTCTTGAAACCATCTGCTCTGCCCAAGACTACCCAACTACAGCACGCAACGTGGGGACCAACCAACACACAGACTACACTGTCCTCAGCAAGCGATAAGCTACCTAGCCAACTACTGCCACTGCCAACCACTGCCAGACAGCTCTATCCTGCTGTTCAATGGCAATGCAAGCGACAAGCATGCTAGTCTGCCACTGCCAGTAGCATTACCTCGTACTGGCCTACTCCTACCGACACAATTGGAGCTGTCATCCTGTCCTGCACCTATTGTAAGTAGCTCATCCTGCTTGTGAAGGTGAGTTTCCTGCTGCCATGCAATGCCGCTGCTGGCCCCTTTCTGTGTGACTACTGGTGCTTCCTGCTGCAGCTCGAGCTGTACAACATGCAGCTGTGCTGCTTTCTGCTGTCGGCTGATTAGCACCTGCAGCGAGGGCATCATACAGCAGTGGTTAGGACCAACAAATCATCCGGCAGTTGTCGCAGTAGCAAGCTCAGTGATCAACAGACATGCATGACAGCAAGGAGCTCACAGATCTCGACAGAGACTGCAGAGGGTTGTTGACTGGACGTCAGATGTGCCTTGACTGGTCCACAAGCTGATGCAGGCAGACAACTGACAGGTTGCTGCAGTAGCTGAGCAGGCGCTGATGCAGGCGCAGGTGGTTGGCTGGGGTGTATCATTCAGTCACTTACGCGGCGGATGGCTTCAAAAAACCAGAAGAAGACTGCACTGTTGATCCCGTTACTCAATGCTCGTGGCCCCACGCCCCTGAAGAAGGCCTTCAGCCCCTCACCCTCAGCCATTACACTGCGGGCTGCACCCAACAGCGTGGGTCTACTGCTGGCTGAGCACATCATCCGTGTCTTGACCACATCAAGAGGTGTGGTAGCAGCCGCAGCTGCAGCACCTGCTGAACCACCCATGACGAGATCTTCCAATGTACTCGGTTGGCGGCCACTAGTCACACTGCTATGGGTGATGCGCATGGTCTCGTACACTGCAAACTTAACTGCCATGTCTGGGACATCTTCTAGCAGTGTGGGCAGAAATCCTGTGAAGAGGCCCATGGGCCCTGCTTTGGCTGTGATAGTGCGTGCTGCCTGAACTACATTAGGATACACACCAGCTTGCACACTGCGAATGCACACTGCAATGGGGACTTTAACCACCCCACTTCCAACGGCTGCTGTGGCGCCAGCGACAAAGGCTACTTGACCTGCAGCAACAGCGGGAACCATGGTCTATTTAAGTTGGCAGACACTTGACAACCTGCCCGATCCCATGCAAAGGTAGGCTCCCAAGGTTCAAGTTTGTAGGCAATTAAGCTGTTGCTGCTGCCTGGCTTACCTTCTTTCCACTCAGTTTGCTCGCGCAGGAAGCGCTTGGTTGTGCTGTAGAAAGCAAAGTACGCTCCGATGATTATGCCTGCCCCAGTAGCTGCACTGACAACCCCCTTGTATAGGGAGCCAACTTCCGCCAAACCACGCTGCAAACTTAGTGCTATGCTGCTGCCACCTCCTGGCTTGGTGCTGTGTGGCACTGCTTTGGCTACTGCAGCATTGCTAATCTGTGCTGCCCTGCCTGCTTGCATCCGAACTTTCATTGTGTCCAAGGGATGGATAGTGCTTTGACTGGCTGCACGTGCCATAGCTCCTGCTACTACATCATGGGCGGGCTTGTCTGGTGCCGACGTGGCTGCTGCTGATCCAGAACTGGTCGAAGTTGATACACCAGTGTCCGGGGCCTTGGGCCTGCTGGCCTGCAGACATGAAGCAGGCAAACGCCTCAACAGCGTGATCAGCATGCCACAGGCAGCACAGAGCATAGAAGGACAACACCAGCGGCTGAACAAGCATGCTGAGGAGCTGTTGCTATCAGCAGCTCAGAGCTTGCACTCGTAACGGTGTCGATATTCAAGGGGCAGCTACTGGTGCTTGTGACAGCTTTGAGCTCGAATTGCGTTTTTTCATGTGAAAACTTCCAAAAAATCGTACCATTGTATCATGCAACTTAAAGATTGCCCACCATCCTCGCCGATTTTGCAGCACTAAGGCAGTGATCACTCGCTAGCTGGTAAGCCAGGTGGCAGTACGTGGTGTGGATTTGCAAAACCTCACCTGTGCTGTCACAGAGGCCAACGGTAGCACTGGGACCCTTCCTGGCTTCGAGAATTGAAACTGCTGCGGCTCCATCAATAGCTGTTCTGTCACCCACACGCAGTCTCTTGTAAGCCAGTCACTCCAAAATGGTTCCTTTGCACAATCACAAACCGATTGCAAGAAATAAAAGTAGGCTTGCTGCCTAGCGATGCATTGTTGCCATATCCACAACGCGAGTGACTCTTGAGCAACTTCACAACTGCATAATTCTACACAACAATCAGATCGCCTTCTGCGTGCCTGAAAACACTGTCATCACCCGAGGCGCTGAGAGGAGCGAGGGGTTGATGCAGCAGTAGCGTGACGATGCCGACAAACAGATGCACGTGAAACATGCTGATGGCCAACAGAGCAACAGCTGCAAGGATTGGCAGCTTGGAAGCGCGTATGCAGCATCGCGTCCCTGACGGTTCTATTCTCCTCGACAATGACGCAGCAAAGCCGTTGTTGGAATGATGCAACATTGTAAGGTATAATACACATATGACTTATTAAGTTGCAGCTACCGCTTGCCCTTGCCACCCTTGCCAGCTTTCCCGCCCTTGCCACCCTTTTTGCTGACACCACCCTTGGCACTCAACCTGGCCCCATTCTTTCCTTTGCCTCCTTCCCGGCCCTTGCCAGCCTTGCCACCTTTCCGTTTGCCCTTGCTGCGGCCACCTCTTCCACCCTCATCATCACTACCAGCTGCTCTTTTTGCTGTGTGCCGCTGCTGCCGCGCCTCTGCTTCAAACCTTCCTATCGCTTTGTTGATATCCAGAACATCCGCGCTCTTCTCTCGCAGCAACTTGTCGGCTGTTTTGGTAAAGACCGCACGCTCAGCTGCTGTATCCGTGACTGGAAGGAACTTGCGGCGCTTACCAGGCAGCTTGCGCTCACCCTCTTTCTCCCCCTTCAGACGCTTGTCAAACTTGCCCATGCTAGCAGTTGACACACCAGACAGCCACGACATGGTCTTGATCTGTGGTCAGCAGAACAGGAACATTGTCACACGGGCATGTTGCCGGCAGATCCGAAGGGAAAGGTGGTGCAGTGACTGACAGAGCGGCTCTGGACATGAGCTACTGCAGTCTCTTACAGGCACGGACGATACAGACAAGTGCTGGCTAGCTATATTATCTCGATGCAAGCTGAAACAGTCTTATGCAGAACACACAGGCTACTGCAGGCACTTGCACACACGGAAAACCTAAGCTGGCAGGCTCACCTCATCACGCAGCTCTTTCCTTTTTGTGGGTTTGCCTTTGCCTTTCTCCGGCAATGCAGCTGCCAGGCGCAGTGTTGCCGGAACTGCTGCTGCGCCGCTTGCTTTCACTGCCTGCTTCACGTTCGAAAGCTGCTGCTTGTCTTGCTTTTTGAGCCGCTCACGCTTCTCCAAGCGTAACTGGCTGAAGGGGTCCTCACCAGGCTGTAATCATCAGCGCATGCAACGGTCTTAGAGCAGAAACAGCAAAGAGCATGTTGCAAACAGGTAATACACAGCATCCCAGAGGTAATGCTGTCATTTTCTGCTCATGGTCAGGCGATGGCAGTGATGGTGTTGATACAACAAGGATACTATCAGGTGAGTCACCTGATGCATGCTGCTCTCCATCATCTCACAAACATGACTGCACGTACCACGTCTGTTGCCCTTGCCTCAATGACCGGCACCTCAGAGTCGTCATTGGCCCGCTTGTAGCCGTGCCTCCTGCGCCACTCCCCAGCCTCCTCATCATACACCAACTTACTGCGCTTGCGCTTGCGGATGCCCTTCTCCTGCAGGATTCAGTGAACAAAAGAGGAGCCTTGACATACAGGGTGCACAAAACATGGCTGGTTTCTACAACCCAAACAGTAGATCCAAGCTGCGCAGTACTGTCACAGCAGCACCAAATGCGGCAGTTGCAAGCGTTCCTGCAAACTGCTGCAGAAGATGCCAGCAGCTACTGCTACATGACCTATTGGGTTTGTCCTGCTGTCGCAACAGCTGTTATCAGACACATTGACAAGGTACAGGACGCTGCTGATGCTGTAGTTGCTGCCTGCTGAGGTTGTAGGTGGAAGAGTGTTCAGCAACTGTTCAGATACCTGTGCAAACTTCTGCCACTTTGTGAGGGGCTTGGCTTTGGGTATAGGCTTCTCTCTGGGTAGAACTGTTGTGGGTGCTGGGAGATGCGCTAGTCTGCCTCCCTGCACTGCTTCACTGGGTAGGCTGAACAGCTGCGACATGAGTGCCTGGGTCATGGCTGTGGCAACCTCCAGGCATGTGGTGTCCCTGTTCAACGGGGTGTAGTCCTCTGGGTTTATGGGACTTGGATCATGTGCTGTCAGATTCCCGAGATCAAACTCCAGCTGGCCGCTGTAGTCACTCCTGCTGGCAGCACAATTGATCGTTGTTAATTTTACGCGCCCAATGTGACCTACGCAGGTATCCAGCTCAACATACTGGGCAAGACTAACACTGCGGGTCAGCAGTGCATTGTGAGCCTCCTGACATCTTCTGTCACTAAGAAGATCAGGTGAAGGCTATGATGGTTATTGGTTTTGACATCAGCAGGTGAAAATGAGCAAGTTGCGCTGAGCGCTTGACCTGATACATGAAAAGCGGACTGCTGCTGCTCTGCAGCGTTCATGCGCACCCCTGGACGATCCCCAGCTGCTCCGCTGTCACCTTCACTGGTGCTGCAACCCCATTGGCCTGTTTCTCAGATTCCGCCATGGCTTTTAGAGAAGCTGCGGCACTTTCGCCGCAGGCTATGTGTTCAGCAGTGAGCACCGCTCTACACACAAACTTGCGCAAGATATTCTATTTATCGCCGTTCTATATGAAAAGTTTCGGCTTCAAAGTAGCTTGAACAGCGCAGACGGATGTTCCGGTATCTGCTGCCAGGTAGCTGGTTCAGACTACTGCGCTCGCTTCTCTTGCAGCCGCTATCATTTGCCAGCAACCTGACACACGTGTATAGATGTAGCAGGCAAAGACAGCCAAATTATCGGTCACTGTCACTGTTACTCCCGCCCACTCGTATGGGATGATGACATGATGGTGTCTTCAAAGCAAGTGTCAGTCCAGTGTCTTTGCACCTCAATTGGTTGCAGGTAAGGTCTGCCAATCCATTTGGAACTTATCAAGCCTGCTTGTGTCCCAACCAGATGACGAACGGAGCCACTAGGGTGCCCCTACTAGGGTGCCCTGGCAGGGCATAAGCAACTGCAATAACAGTCAGAACTGCTCGGGATTTTCAGAACGGTTCAACCACCCTTGTGGACAACGGCAAATGATCTGCTGGGAGATGCAACCTTGCTTTGAGCATTTCGAATTGTCAGCACAGGGACATTGTACCAGGGTGCCACCCTGGCTGCCAGTGGCTGTCGCCCCAAACGCATGTCAGCGCATTTGCCATAGCACTTCAATCTGCTGCATGGCTCAATTTCTTTCATTGCTGCGACACACTCAGTGAGTGGAGTCTACTCTTTGGGGCCTGTGGAACTCTCAAAAGTATGTGAAAGCCGAACACCCTGGCCATGGCCCATGATCTCGCACAATACTCTGCAAAACAAGCAGGTGTGATGGCAGGCCGCTGCTCAGAGGTGTAATACACTGGATTGCAGCAACCAGGAGCAGCGCACCTAACACACCTCATACAACGTACATACGTGTCAGATTTAAGAGCACGGCGGCGGTGGTGCTGGACCTATCGCTGATAACTGTGCACAACCTGATGACCGTATTAGACGACACTATGTTCCTCTATTTGATGCACTGACCATACGGTTGGTTTTGACAGGTGATTCACATGATGGCAGATGGCAGCAATGGCAGCAATGGCAGCTTAGTACCTAGTGGTCTAACGGCGAGACCAAGGCAAGGTTGACATGTTGCTAGTTGCTTATATATGCCTGTGCGTGCACTAATCACCTTGCATTGCATGCATGCGACCCTGGGCGGTGGACACCCCTGCTGGGGGAGCTGGTGACTGGAAGCGCTCCAGTAAACTCAAGTAATACTTGGTGTGGGACGTCAGTGGCAGCTAAATGCATGATGTGGCAGCCAGGACAGCCCAGGCAGGCACACAGGGTGGCGCCCTCAACGCATACCAGCGCATTTGCCATAGCACTTCAGTTTGGTGCTTAACTGTACAGTTAACATGACATGCCATGTCTGTAAAGTGATTATTTGTCATAAAGTGTGTCGTAAGTTCAATGACATAGAGCTGATAGCCAAGTCACATGCCATGCCAGATTGACAACCAACCTGTCAGACTGGAAGCCAAGCAAGAGCAGACCATGAAAACCTCTCAAAGCCGCCCAGGTGCTGCATGACCCCACAGGCACGCCTTTTGACAGCACAGTGTGCTTGCGCTGGCCCCACATTCTGACAAAGTCTAAGCGGTAAGTATGTGAGCCGAACTTCTTTGTGGCACCAAAAAATTCATCAACAACAGGTAGCAGTTAGAAAAAGAGGGTGGAGCGGCATTGGCATGTTGTATCGTCCTCTAGTGCACTGTGAACAGCAACGTGGAAGGAAGGTGCAACAGGCTTGCAAGCTAGGGCGGTGGCTTCTTGCCCTCCCCCCCGTTTCTGTGGGATGCTCACAATGCCCCAGGCCGTTTCTGACTCCGTGTGGTGAATGTATTAGCTTTCGAGCACTGCCGTTATAGATAACTGCCGTATGACACCCTGACAGGCATGTACACCAGCCGGTATCTGAGATATATGACACCATGACACCAGCCGGCTTCTTCCATCACTGGAGATGAGTGCTGTAACTACTCTCAGCTTCTACAATTCGTGACGTGCCTTTGCCAGTGTCAGATTGATGGTGCCTCCGTGTCTGTGAGCTGATCGCATCTCCCGCCATTGGCCTATATTCGCCAGTGCGTTGCCCTGCCCCGACAAACAGCCAAAACATTCAAGCAGATTTGTAACAAACCTATAGCAATGTCATCAGCTGAGGTGGTAAGGAGCATCAAAATTAAGGCAAGCACACTCAGCCGGATACACAAGGAGTACGTCTATTACCAGAAGGAGACGGACAAAGAGAAGGAAAGAGTTGAAAAGATGAAAGCAGACAGCGCAGACCCCCATGACCTGCGGCAAGCGGTGAGCTGCTGATAGCAGCCTGCAACAGCAGAGGTTGAAGCACAGCACTGCATAGCACCATGCATGTAACCCATGGCAGAGGGAACTTTGGATATTTGTCACAGGAAAGTATCCGCCCCTCAACATACAATGAACAGCTGGTCTACTCATGTTAGCTATTGCATGAACATGTCTTGGAGAGGGTGCTTTACACAGAATGACTGGCATGCAGGAAACAGTACTAGCAGAATCAGCCATGATGGTGCCAGAGACCAGGCAGCGCTTGGAAGCAGCTTTATCGGACCTGCAGTCGTATATGGTGAGTGTCATCCGCCTAGACAAAATAAATAAACCCTCTTTGCACCATTGCAACTGCTAGCAGTCATCTAGAATTGCAACTGCGGCAACATGAACAGCAAACAGCCCGGGACACCACACTCACTTCATACTCTTGCTGTTGTGGCTGCAGAACCAGAATGGTGAAGATGCAGCAGATACTGAGGAGCTGACAAAGGCCAAAGAGGCTATAGCTGCAGTAGAAGGCATATTCGCATGATCAATTGAAATTGGAACATGTAGGAGTGCCAGGGCCAGCAGGGGGTCCAGGCGCAATATGCCCACATCCCCACCAGCAGCAGCAGCAGCAGCAGGCTGACACACATGATAGCTATAGGGATGTTGGGCTTCATTTCCTGAAGCGGGTTGCTCACAACTGCATGCAACAGCACCAAGCTCTTGCATTCTGTTCCCACATGAGGTCTTTGGCAGGTTGTGGCTTGCTTCAAGCAGGATACGTTGCATGGCATGGACTTTGGTGCTCTGGGAAATAAAAGTTGCCAAAGGGCCTTGTGGCCGGAAGGTGTCCCTTCCTTCCTTCCAGGTTGAAACCACCAAGTTGGTGGTTTGGGAACTGCATGACTGTTGCTGGCAGTTATATGACACGGGCACATCTGGCCCGATATCTGCAACAGACTTACAAGATAAGTTCTCCACTGCCGCAGCCCACTGCAAGTGGAGACTGATTCAGGACGATGGTCAAACACCACTAGCTGAACCAACTTAAACATGTCCTGGTATCAGTACTGTTACCAGTGCAAGCGGTGGTTGTAACATCTCCTCCTTTTCACAGGTAATACTTGGTGCAGGACGTCGGTGGCAGCTGGTGGGCAGCCAAGGCAGGCACAAGCATCATACCAGGGTGGCGCCCCCAACACATGTCAGCGCATTTGTCATAGCATTTCAACTTGCTGCATGGCTCAATTCTTTTACATCTTGGTACTAACTCGTAGCTGATGGTGTCCATCCTGTACATTAGATTTGCATTTCCTGTTGTGCTTCATGTTTGAAGCCAGAAATGGCAGTGGCTGAAGGGTAGGCTGGCCCAACTCATCTTAGGGGGTGGACATTGTGAACTTTCAAGTGTGGCGCATCATAGAGGACTTTAAGCCCTGGACGATCTCATTTAGGCATAAGACCATAACAGCTAGAGTTTCAGCTGTCACAGACAACTCTTGGCAGCACAACATACACTTCAACCAGGAGATACTCTCGGAGGTTGTAATGGTTTGCAGCTTGTATCATGTACTGTATGCAGGCTTCTTGTCACTTGCTGCAGCATTGAAGCATTACTGCTGTGCTAACTGTGCCTGCACAATGGGGTTCTCAGGGCTTTTCTGCCACATCTTCCACAACATGTCTCTGTACTGTGACTGCTTGAGGTTGGGCTTCTCCATGCGCAGAAGCGGCAAATGCTGCTGCTCAAAAGCCTTCCAGGCTGCACGGGCGCGCCTGCGATACCACCCATCATCAACCTAGGTAAGTCATCAGATGTCACTTGGAGAAAGGCACTCACTTGGTACTTGATTAGGCAACACATAAAGTTGTCACAGGGGATACTGCGTTACCAACTGCTGAGCAAGAGCAATAATACCCGATGCGTGCACACTTCCTCATGCAATACGCAACACACTTGTAAATGAGACAGCTAGAGCCATCCAAACAGGTTGATATGCTAAGGCAACTGCGCTGACATGCGCTGGGGCACTTCCCAGCTTGTGATGCTTGCGTAAAACATGTGTGCAGGTGCCACTTCAACTTACTTCTCAGGGTGCTTGTCTGCTGCTGCTCCCGAATCTGCTGCTACAGACAACGTTGACAATGCGTCAATGGCTTGCTCCATGCTGCGGGCCTCTACTGTGTCCTCTTGCCGGTTGACATTCTGCGTATCCACCAGCCTGACATAGCTGTCCGCGCTGACCTCCCGCTTTGCTGCTAGTGCTCTCTCCCGCGCCTCTTCTTCCCGCGCTGCCTCTTCTTCTTGCCGCATTTTATGTAGCTCATGATGCGTCACCTGCAGGTTACGACCAACAACATGCAGAGCAGTCCCGACCTTGGCTCAGGGCAACTTCAAGACCTGCGTGCATCCGGCTACACCTGTTCACTGCTGAAGACTTATGCCGCCTCAACCTGCATAGCATAGCTGCTACCTGCCAATGCCACTGTAATTCTCAAGCACAATTTCAGCTGCCAGCTGCTATATAAGACTATGCTTACTTTTGGCCCAGACACTCTGTTTGCTTTTGGACTTGGTTTGGGTCGTGACATGGCTGCCTCTTCCTCTTCCTGCAACCGCTTCAGCTCTGCTTTCTTGGCCAAAGCCTCCAGTCGCCTTTGCTCTTCTTGCTCACGCTTGGCCTGGCCCTGCAGAGGGCAGGTGCAGGCAGACAGTACGCAAAGGAAAGACAATGACAACTGCATTGATAAAATACCATTGCCACGTCAAGTGCTTCACCACTTAAAGTCCCGTGATATGGCATAACCCCAGCAGGTACTGCTGTTTAGAATATGCGCATTTGCAGCATGTAAAAGAAATTGAGCCATGCAGCAAGTTGAAATGCTATGACAAATGCGCTGACATGCATGTGGCAAACGGAAGTACCGTTGGGTCTCTAGCCAGGCTGCTGCCTCAAGAGTTCTGGTGAATAAGTCGTTCATGATGTCTCCTGGACAATGTTATGGTGTCATTGTGTACACCAGCCGCAATACCGACCTTGGATTTCTGGCCTTCTCCAGCTGCTTTCCAGTAGGCATCTTCGGCATCCTTTGTTGCTTTCTGCTTTGCTGCTGACTTGGCATCCTCCTTGCGCGCCCTGTGGGTTATTGTGAACACAGACAATTAGGCTATCAGGGTGGGTAATTATGACCCGGCCTCCATGCATCCATGCATCTGGCCGACTGGAGAAACTTCCAGCACTAAAAGGAGACCAATAGCGGGCGCATTGTAAACCTCGAAGCAAACAAGGGACTGTTGCAGATTACATACCTAGCAGCCTCAGCTTTTTCGTTTACATACTTCGGGGCCATCTCTGCTACTTGCGCTACAGCGATGCTGTGCTGACTTGCGTCTGTGTGGTAGACGAACGCAGGCGTGCAAGGTTCAAAGGTACAATTGTATGGATTAAAACAACAGTTAGTAGCGGTTGCGAAAGGTTTGGAGCTCAGTGTCGACGCCTTGTGATCAAGATCAAGTCGGCAGCGTATCGTTATCTAAGCTAGCGCCCTTTATGACATAAACTGCATTAGATCTTTGAGTGGGCAAAAGGTTGGCATGCGTCAACTGCGTCAGTTTGTGCCGTTCCGAGTGACACGGCCATGAAGCCACGGTCCAGTGAAAGTGGCCTCTTGGGCTTCCTCTAAAGCTGTCACTGCAATTAAGTCTCAATCACTGAAAGGCCTGGGCTGGCCTGTGCAAGGAAATTCGTAAACCGTGTGCATCCACACTCTGTAGAGACTTGCTTTCTGGACCGGCCGTTATCGCTGCTACACCTTTGATTATCACGTGCATTAAGAAATACCGTGACTATCCATTAGCGCAAGGTTATGTCAGACAATAAAAAGCGAGCAGGAGAGGCAGCTGCTGAAGATGCGCCGCAGAAGAAACCAAAAGGCGCATGGCAGGTGTGCCAATGTCTGTTCGCCTAGCTCAAATGCACACAATATCACGTATGGACCCTCAAGTGGCCTCTTAAGCCATTGCAGGAATTCGCAGCAGGAAGCTCACACCAGAAAATTGGATTGTCTGCTGTACAGAAAAACTTGCCAGCTGGAGCAGTAGACAAAGCCATCCCCTCTGGAGCTGTTGGTATACTGCTCACATGTGACGCTGGAAAGGACAGGAGAGCAGCTGACGAGCTGAAGAACATGCTAGAAGAGGTGAGGTCGCAGCTGCTGCAGGAGCAATTAGTAAGCAGCGACAATAACCGCAGCCAGCAGTGACAGCAGCAGAACCAGCGCCCAACCGCTGCAGTGGGAGTTGCGCTTGCTTATCAAATTCGGCAGTGTTAATGACCGTGACTGTTGACAAGGTGAGGCGTTGTGCTCCTGGATCTCAAGTTGGTTGAGCATGCTGTCCCTGCCATGTGTCCTGTAACTCCGCCTCAGAGTTTTGCACGCCTGGGGAAGGATCACGTGGGCCGAGGCGCAGCAGCAACAGTCCCCAACGGCAACAAGCAGAGTGTTGAGGCAATGCTTGCAGCTGAAGTAGCAGAGCTCAGAGACAAGAAGAAAGATAGGTTCAAAAGGCATGAGACAAATGTGCGTGGCACAGCCTTTGTGGAGTTCCCTAAAGCTGAAGGTGAGCATTGCCTGCGGACATCCACATCATTCCGCATCTGGTGGGAGCACCGAGGTTACACATGCATTAAAGAGCAATCTCAATTTACCAGTCATGCATAATGGCCCATCCAGCTTGTCAAATACATGCTCGGTATAGCTACTGATGCATCCCTGCGTAATCAAGCACCATTACACAGACTTGTGTACATGATGATGTAGCCTTACCAGGCTCTGAGTGTTGCTGGCCTCTGCAGACTGTCCCAGTCCTGAGGAGGTTGCATCTGAGATTGCTAGGCACATTCGGTCAACCCGGTCCCTGCCATCACGTCATGTGATGCGCATCCTGCCTGTGTCACACACCTGCTTCGTGAGTGAAGATGATCTCCAAGCATTGGCAGCAAAGGTTGCGGAGCAGCACTTCCCTGCAGGTGAGTGTGTGCTGTGCAGCGTTGGGGGGGGGGGCGAATGATGATGTATGGAGGTTGGCAGGCTGTTCATGCAGTCCGCCTCTGTGATCATGATGGCAGCTGAGTGTGATGGCCCATCGCACGAGGGGTGGCACTATGGGTATGCCGGCCTTCATGACGAAGCTGGCAGATGCTGATGTATGATACAGTCAGCTCGTATATGCTTGTGCTGTGTGTCATACACAGCATGGCTCATGCCGGTGTTCGTGCCTCTGCAGCCTTCTCAGAGAGGGTGATCTTCATGCATGCTGCAATCACTTATTGACATCAGGTGGCAGTTGCACCTGTGTTTGCATTGGCATCAGTTGTGCTGTTTAGATTCTGCTGTTGCAGTGCTCGACTGATATTGCCCTCTGCTTAAATGCCTAATCCTTGCCATTCAGGGTTGGGTGTGTATAGCCTTGCATGATGTGATGTCATCTGCATCCTTCTGATCCGTGTATGCTGCAGATGTTGACAGCATACAGTTTGCAGTGGATTTTGAGCACAGGGCTTGTGAGAAACTCAAGCGCAAAGATGTCATAGACACTATTGCCAAGGCAGTACCTCAGCCACCTCACAAAGTCAACCTCAGCGCCCCTCAAAAGACCATTGTAGTACAGCTAGTTAGGAATGCATGTGCAGTTGGAGTCGTCGATGGCTACAAGGAGCTGGCAAGATTGAACCTCAGAAAGCTGGCTGATGGCGATGATGAGCCAACACAGCAGCAGCAGGGCAAGAAAGCAGCATCACCAGCACCAGCATCTGCTGGTAAAGACAATGGTAAAGCAGTTGAGACAGCAGCAGAAGAGGCAATTCAGCAGAAGGAGAATGGGGCTGCTGCAGGGCAGGCAGCTGACAGTTGACCGCAAATGGGCAACTTAACACTCCATACGGGACGATAGGATTGTATGTCTTTGTGATGCATGGTGTGACTGCTTACAAGTCAGTTGCTGCTACGCCATTGAGCTTGTATACTATACAAGTCAGAGCCTGTCTGCCTCAACAGCCGCCACCTGCGGTGCTGCCACAAGGGCCAGGCGCCTTCACATAAGCAGTCTGAACACACCAACCAAGCAGTCAGTAATGAGGACATTCAAGGGCAGGCTGATTGTGTGCGTTGTATACTAGTGGTTGCTGTCACTGTGAGAGATACTTTTGTTCACAGAAGCGTCTTGCCTGACCTCTTGTACACTTGCCTCACCATGATGGTTCAAGGCTAGTCAGGCTAGCAGCCTTTTGTATCACACTGCTAGTAGCAGATGCGCCGCAAGTTGACCTTGGAAGCACCGAGGGTTTTCGACAGCAATTTGTCGGTGCCAGAATGGTGATTGCCTGTACAGTGTGCAATACACCTTGTCAAGCAGCACCACGTGAGGTCATTCAACAACTTCGCTACTGTCTGAACACATGTTTTCTTTTACATGTTAGCACTGGTGGCAGTTCATTTGCCAGCTCTGCATACATTGGCAAACTGTATTTCTCCACCAGCATACTGGGTGCAAATGTGTCTTGTGTCTATCTGATTGAATCGTTATCAGCTCATCCGATGTTGCATGGGCTCGGTCTCTTGCACTGGTGGCAGTTGCAGGTCAGGTGGTGGCAAACAGTTGGCTCAGTCAGGCAACCCAAAAAAAATGTACGGAGTTCAAATACATAATATATTGTCAGCTCATGGGAAGCGAGGAACTCGTGTGGCCAGGGAACTGAGCGGGTTGCGTTGGACCGATATTGAGTCATAGCGTTTGGTGCCCTGCAAAAAGGGCGAGTTTGCCAATGACGCCTAAGCACATCTTACAACTTATTTCAGACGTGCTGGCCAGGTAACCTGTTCAGCGACCCCGTCGCTTGCTGTAGAGTACCTGCGCGCTCGAGTGTGCTGCCACTCTTGTCGCACTCAAGTCCGCGCTGACACATCTGGTGAAAACATTGATCCAGGAAGCCTGATCGCGCTGTGCGCTGTCTGGTCGCATTCCCACTTGCACAGCTAGCACTTGGGCACATATCAAAGCCAAGATTCGAGGCTGTAAAGCGTGCTTATAAGTCAAGCGACACTGGGGTTTGAGAATCGTTCATAGCGGTTGCCTCCAGGCCTAAAGGACCAGCACAGGGACACTCGCTTCTGGTACAGATCAAACAGGAAGAATGCAAGCGTTACCGGCCCAGTACCAAAGGGTCAGGGTGGCATCTGCCCAAAGAAAGCAGGCAGCATTGCCTGTGTTCCGGAGTTCAGCACCCGTAGCCCACCGGGTCCCTCTACAGATGAGGTGAGCAGTGTGTCCTCACCCCTTGGAACTACTCCCCTGATGCATCAGTGCTGTAGTAAACAAGCTGTCCCCCCCCCTCCCCCCAGATCAAAGCACTTTGACTTCCTGACAGATCGGATCTAAATTGTTGTGCATCTGACAGTGCGCTGTTGGCTGCAGGCGGTTGCCACAGCCTGTGCAACAACAGCCATTGCTGCCACGCATATCTGACCCATCGCAACAACAGCAACAACGCCCTGACGTCTCATGTGCAGCTGGAGGTGCAGCAGTAAGTAGTCTTGAGCACAGTCATGGCAAGATATGTCATCAACTGGCTTGGCAGCTTACAGACACCAATGATGGTATTGATGGCCTACTCAGCGACTGCCCCTGCATGAAGGCAGAGCTGCCTTTCCCTGACTGTGGAGGGCAGGCAACTGTCAGTACCTTCTGCAACAAAGGGATCTGTCTATGTGCTGGCCACCTCCCTCCATCTAGCCAACAATCACAACTTGCGAGAACACCTGATGACTTGACCAGCCCTTCGGTGTACCTCCTGTCTTCATTGCAGGCTGCTTCTGACGCCCCCACTCCTGCATATAGTGGCGAGTTCATAAGAAGGCGTCTGCTGGTGTTCATTGGTATTGTTGTCGGGTAAGCAGGCGGACAAGTATGCCACAGCACACACTGTCAGCACATCCTGCAGCTGCCCCTGGTGTTGCATGTTCTGGGGCAGCTCTGTGCAGCCACTCAGGGTCCAAAGTTCCAACATCACACTGTGTTTGGTGCCTTTATCTGTTGCTCATCATGTGCAGAGATGCTCAGCATTGTACTTGCTGATGTGTGCACTGCTGTGCCCATTTCCCTGCTGCATTGCCCCCACACCTTGATCAGAACAGAGCACTTACATACCTGGCAACACTGGCCAGCATTGCTCACAATACTGTTGCTTGCTGTTTACTCGTCCTGCAGGTATTCCAGCTACTACCTGACCCGCAACAGCTTGAACTACGTGTCGCCAGTCATGGTAGCGGACCCCAAACTTGCACTAGACATCACACAAGTGGGGGCAATGACCTCCATCTTCCCCATTGCATATGGTATGAGCAAATTTGTGTCAGGAGTCCTTGGGGCCCGCATGAGCCCAACAGTACTGCTGGCAGGAGGCCTGATGGCAACTGCAGCAATCAACGTGGCGTTTGGTTTTGGTTCAAGCTTGGCATGGTTCTGCTTTTTCTGGGGACTGAATGGCACTCTGCAGGTGGGTTGGCACTGCAAGGGATGTGTGGGGTGATGCCACTGCTGCAGGAGAGACTGCACATGATCTGGTCTGCAGCACAGCAGGATGGCGTGAATGCTGCAGCTGGCGAGCGAGCCACAGCTGCCTGTCCCGTGGTTGGTTCTATAGCTGCGACTTGCAACACCCAGCACGCAAGTTGCCTGCTAGCCACACAGATGCTCTCATCAACAGACAACCTTCATGCCGAGATGTGTGTATCACAGGCATAAAAACATATACAAGCTTTCACAAGCCTGCCGCTGACGACAATGTGCCTGGCTGTTTCAACTGTAGGGTGTTGGAGGGCCCTGCTGTGCCCGTATCCTGACCACCTGGTTTGCCAGCAAGGAGCGAGGTACGTACTGGGGCATGTGGAACATTGCCCACAACCTGGGCGGATTTGCAGCACCACTCATAGCTGGTGGTTTTGCCAAGAGCATGGGCTGGAAGTGGGGTATGTTTGCACCTGGTATCATTGGCCTGGTGGTGGGATGCTTTGTGCTGCTGGCCTGGTGAGTGAGATTGTCCTTGGTGATGTCAGAACTGCACAGACGCAGCTGGGCTTGGGCTCTTGGGGATGCACTGCAGACTATTGTTTATTTGCTGGTGGCATACAAAAATGTTGTTGAGCAGCCCATCACGCTCATCACTCGCAGAGCCACAATGGGGAAGCTTCGTGAATGCAGCAATGCTGGAGTTACTCCTGTGTGTGTTTACGCATTGCACGGGTCAGTCACCTAGTCAGATTGGGCTTTGTACTGCATCTCCTGTAACCTATGTTGCTGATGTCTACTTGCAGCAAAGACAAGCCGGAGGACATTGGTTACCCTCCAGTTGAGCCCGTATCAGAGAAGGCTGCTGCTGGTGGCAAGGACAAGCCCAAGCCCAGTGTTCTGAAGCAGCTTGTCAACAATGTGCTGAAGAACCCCTTCATCTGGGGTATGGCGCTCACGTACTTCTTCATCTATGTGGTCAGGCAGGTGAGACAAGGGGGGAAGGGGAGGCAGCTACAAGTGTGGTGCAGACAACAACATCAGTGCTGCCCTCTTATTCACTTCTGATCTTTTGTTGTGAGAGCATGTTCCTAGATGTATGTCTGGTCTAGTCCTGCACTTCCCTGTACCTGTCCATCGGTCAAGGATCCATGCAACTGGACAGCAGGTGCTCATGCTTGTAATGTTGGTTGCAGAGCTGCAAGGGCATTCAGTTACCTGTTGATGAAGGCATATGCCTCCTGTACTGTATGCAACCTGCACAGCCAGCGACTTGGCGATGCTGCATGTGACAGTACCCTGGGAACCTATTGATGAACTTCAAGCTCCATTGGTGAATTCTGGTGTATGGCACTATATAGCCATATGACATCACAGTAGCTCAACTCCTGAAGGTTCCTAGCCATTTCCCGGCACCCCACAGGCTTCTGATGGTGTTTTACCAAGCCATGTGACCAGTACTTGTGCATGCCTTTCAAACAACCATGCCTGCCTGACTGTTGGCTGCTGCTGCTGTTGTGTTGTCCTGCCCCACAGGGTGTCACCTCCTGGTTTGTGTGGTACCTGATGAAGGAGAAGGGTGTTGCTGATGTGGCCCAGGCTGGTGTGGCGGTGTCAGGCCTGGAGCTGGGAGGACTGGTGGGCAGTCTCATTGCAGGACGCCTGAGTGACTACTTGATCAACAAAAGTGGTGGCAAGAGTGGAGCAGTGGGCAAGCGCGTGCAGGTGAGTGCAGTGCAATACTGGAGTAGTTAGTCTGACAGCAGGTGTGGTACGCTGGTGACCAGAGAGTGAGCCAGGCCCTGCACCTGATCAGCATTATTGGGCAGTCCAAGGCTGCGGATTAAGGCATAAGTGGTATTTTGTGGATAATGCTTCAGCTTGCACAACTCAGTCACAGCAGGTACAGCGCACAGAGCCTCCATGCACATCCTACCTTGCTTGCCTGTTGACTCCCTTGCTTGGCTGCTGTGGTGCAGGTTGTGATGGCATACACTGTGGGTATTGCAGCTGCCCTGCTGAGCTTCCAGCATCTGCCAGTGGGTGCTGCCGCCCTGCAATGGTTCAATGTGTTCATGATCGGCTTCTTCCTGTACGGCCCTCAGATGTTGATTGGCCTGTGTGGTGCTGAGCTGGTGGGACCAGACAGTGTGGGAGCGTCAGAAGGATTCCTGGGGTGGATTGCATACCTGGGTGAGTGTGAAGGCTGCACCATGTCCTCCGCAATTGCCAGCTTCATCAGACTAGCTGCTAGGAGCAGAAGGTAGTAGTGCTGCCAGCAAACAGATGGCAGCCAAAGGCAACAGCATGTGAAGGGGAGCTGTCAGCTGTCCAGCAACGCTATGGCGGTATATCATGCTGCTGCAAACAGTCGTGTGTGTCCATTGCGTACTCACATGTCAACTGCATCCATGCGCACCCTCTGTACAATCACTGGATTGTTTGCGCTGCAGGTGCTGCCAATGCTGGTATCCCCTTGTCAATCATCGTCAAGGAGTATGGCTGGTCAGCATACTTCAACACACTGCTGGGTGCTTGTGGTGTCGCACTGCTGCTGTTGTCACCAATGGTCAACCTCAAGAGCTTTGTGCAGCGCAGAGACCTGTATCTCCAGAGGAAGAAGGCACAGTAGAGGCAAGATGCGCATCTGTTGAACACTGCTGGGGCATGACAGTGACTGCCCAGCAGGAGGAACATAATAATGAGTTTTTACAGCTGGACAACTGGGCTTGTATGATTCATCCGTTATTCTATACTTCTGCCATGGGAGGAGTGCTAGACCTCCGAACCCCTTTGTCACAGATCGTGAACAGTGCTGTACTCATTAGTTGGCTCAATTGTTCAGTGCACCCATGTCAGGGGGTAAACCCATGGCAGAAATTGGCAATCAAGCTGAAGAGTTTTATGGCTGATCAGCTGATGATGGAGTTGTGCTGAGGCATAAGAGAGAGCCTGTGAATAGAAAGCAACTGCCGGTTGACTATGATGAAATGATAGCCTGCAGAGGCTGCTGGGCTGCGTGCAGCATGGTCTGATTGCTAACATCCTGGCAGCATGCTTGCTGAATGAATGCTTTACAGTGTTGCTTATACACGGATTCGCCCTACTTTGTTTCAAGTGGACCCAAAGGACTTTCTGTATGTTCTGACATCTCCTGCATGTTCTCAAATGAACTGGAATTTGTTACATGTCCGCTGGGTGTTGGACAGGATGCATTCACCTCTTCTCGCATACGTGTGAGGTCTCAGCAGACTAGCTTCTAGCTATATATAATATAGATAGCAGTCACGCAGCAGAATTATATGCCCATTGATTTGGTAACAGCTGTTGTAAATACTGCAGCCTACATCATTCCTTGTGTTGCAACCCTAACGTTGGAGGTTATAAAACGTCAGGAAGGACTTTTTTCACTTGAAGCTTCGGATCTTATTTCCATGATGGCGCACTGCGCCATGGTGAGGCCGAGGGCCTCTGGTACGGTACGGTACGGGTACGGTGGGGCCATGGCCCACTGGGTCCCAGTGCCGAGCAGTACCACCTGGTGAACCTTGGCAAGGGTGACGAGAGACATTGGGCAAGATTGCTAGGTTGAAATCCTCCAGATGTACTTCTCAAAACGCTTGAACGCTTCCTTGCGTGAGGGGCTTAAGCCCCTCAAGCTTGTATACAGCAACACGCCGTGAGCTCCTCAGGATCCTCCTCAATGAGGTAAGGTGCCACTTGCCAAGTTGGCAGTTTGGCAAACCTCTGCTGGGGCCTATTCAACATGCTCAATGATGTTCATCATGCGTTTCTTGCGTCCTATATCCTATTTGGTCTTTGATAAGTCGTTCGACGGCAAACTTGACTAACAGATCACTTGTTGTTGGCCTAGCAAGCATTGTCCTCTTCAGCTCCCACCAAGCCAGCCACAGCATGCATGTTCTATAGTATAAATTGTTGGAAAGTAGCAACACAGCTCGTACAGCACAGCATAGTACTCGTCCGGGACTAGTAGTGCCTATCTGGTGTATCATTCTTCAACCTGTGTAACTGGCCACATGTGGCATCACATGGTAACACCAAGAAAGACAGAAACTATATTTTAGCTTAGCTCGTGCTTCTAGAGCAGCGGCTTCTCCCCTGATCGCCCACAAGCTGAGTCAGCAAGAGGGACTCTAGGGCGGAGTTATGCTGGCGGTCATGTACACTATGGCGCAAGCATAGTTCGGCAACCTGTTTGCTTGCATGATTAGCGTCCCTCAGTGTGCTGGGAGCGGGTTGGTTGCACTCGAACATCTCCGTAGATTGTTTTGAAGGAATGTTGTAGCCTGTTAACGTGTTCATTAGAGATAACGCACTTTCTTGGCCGTCGGCTGTGGATGACCAGGCCCCTTGTATCGCAGTAAACATTCCTGCACGATGCACCAGTCGATCACACCTTTCAAAAGGCAAGCGTCTCTCCTTTGGATGTGTTTGTCACGTATGTACCTATCAGTCTTCTCCCCTGCAACAGTATTCGCGATACGCCGCAGGTGCTGCTGGGCGGGGCCCTTACTGTTCTGTAGGCGTTTCCAACCTACAACTCGCCGTGCAGCGCTGCAAATGCATCAGTCATACGCCGGTGCTCACAGTATCTACTATCTGGTGGGTTTATGCATTGCACACACACAGCAGACGCTGCCCTTGGCGGTGCATCCTTGCTTTGTGAAGGGCTTATGCCAGATCCATCACAGGCTGTGGTGCCTGCTGCCCTGGTGCTCCATCTGTACCTACCTCACTTGTCTATTAAAACAAATTAATTTGTAGAGAGTAAGTACTGCAATTGCCTGCCTTTGTGTATTTGTTTGTAATATTAAGACTCTGTACATTTGTGATGCAGGCACCACAGCAGGAAGCCAACCACCTGCATGGAGACTTACTTCTGCAGGAGCAGCACCCAATAAGTGAGCCTCAGAAAACAGAGGCAAGAATTGCGCCACAGCAGACAAAGCAGCAGCAGATGCAAGCCCCTCCACAGCAGCAGAAGTTGCGCCCCTATCTCAACTGGCAGGAACTGCACAGAGCAGCCCAGATATCTGCCTGGAGCGGGCTCTGCTACCATCTCCCAGAAGATCTGCAGAAGCGGATAGATCAGCAGCACCTGCAATTGAATCTCTTAGCCCAAGGCCGCAATGAGTACACCGCATGGTGATCAATGGGGGAAGAGGTGGTTTGCTTTTCTGTACAGGCTGCACAGCTGTGTGTTTTGCACAGGAAGCTGTGAGGGCCAGGGCACTGCTGAACTGCCTAAACAGTCATAACACGCTCATCGCTTGGGATGGTGCTTCAGCTTTGCAGATGCCATGTAACGCACCTTGGTAAGTGTGCTGCACAGCTCAGTGAGCCTGGACACGGCATGCTGCAGGTACGTGGCAGATGGCATTATCCCGCACGCTCACTTCTGTTCAACTGTGAGACAGCGCACCACAGCGTTGACCGGTGCCAATGGCAACAACAGCAAATCCACAAAAGCAGCAGCTGGCAATGGAACTGCTGCAGCTGGGTGTGCAAGAAGTGTGGAGGCTGCTGATGATGTGTGTGCAGTGCCTGAGCCTGTTCGCGAGAGGTTTATCTTCATGAGAGGTGTGCAATGGAGTGCTCACGACATCAACTCGGTAAGCTGCTAGCTGAATAGCCACTGCTGCCAGAACTTGGGCATGGCATTATGGCGTACAAACCACTGTATTGTTGCCAATACCATTGCCATGTCTGGAAGGGGAGGGCTAGGGAGGACGCAGAAGGGAATGACTGTCACAAGCATGATATAACTTGCTTGCACTGCTGGCTGCAGGTGAAGCTTTCACAGGCCCTGATGCAAATGTGGCCATCGCCCTTCCCACGGGCAAGCAAGGCAGCTTCAGCATCAAATGGCAGCAGTGACAGCTCCAACAGAAACCGTCAAACAAATGAAAGCACTGCTGCAGC
The DNA here is from genome assembly GCA_018290735.1 of Coelastrella sp. MACC-549. Taxonomy (NCBI): domain Eukaryota; kingdom Viridiplantae; phylum Chlorophyta; class Chlorophyceae; order Sphaeropleales; family Scenedesmaceae; genus Coelastrella; species Coelastrella sp. MACC-549. Next base: position 77,817 of record JABEVS010000128.1, read on the forward strand.
TGGTGCTGCACTTGTTGCCCATGAGGGTGTGGCTGATATTGCGACATCTCTGTTTGATCAGTTGCGGCCGTACCTGGACCAAGCTGATGATGTTGGCATGCCCATCTGCTTTGCAGGGCACAGCCTAGGTATGAAGAGCTATATGTCACAGCAGACGCCAGCACAACGCCATCTGCAAGTCAAGTTAAACAGGATTGATTATTGATTATCAAGCAGCCAGGCATTCCACAGCTGCAGTGTGTGTAAAGATTTGGTGTTATTTCAACCTCATGTTGCTGTCCACTGCAGGTGGCTCTCTGGCCTTATTAACAATGGTACTCTACCAAACACACAGCAGGCGAAGGTAGGGTATTGCAATTACGCATGTGATTACGCATGTGATTGCACTCACACCAGGGGTGTTGAGGGTGATGAATAAGCAGGGGGCAACCATAGTTTTAAGTCATGTTGCTGTTGCATTGTTGCATGTAGAAAGTGGATTATAGCCAGAAAGGCTGTAGTTGTGTTGGCCTGCCCGCAATGTTTTGCCTCTGTGACCATTTGCTGCACACCAGGACACCCAACAGCCACCCCACCTGTTACACCTTTGGATCACCTCCTGTGCTGGCTCATGAGCAAGGGGGTGGAGGACACAGGGCACTGCAGGCACTTGGACTCCCACCAGACTGTGTGCAGAACTTTGTACTCGAGAACGACCCTGTGCCACGGGCAATGCTGTCAGTTGATCCCACATTTGAGTTGTTGAAGGAGTGGAGTGCTGTCAAGGGACTGCTGCACCTGAGGGGCCTGTTGGCTGGCCAGGGCAGCCCTCTTAGCCCTGGCAGGTTTTTGTTTGAATCAGTGGGCCAGGTGCAGCTCATAAAATGGACCCCAGAAGGTGACTACAAGCCACTTCTACGTTGCACATGACAGGATATGCTTGAATTCTGTTGTTGCCGGTATGGGTGTGCAGCTAGCTGTACGTACAGGTATACCCTTTCGGCATCTGATGTGCTTCTCTCGGCCCTGATTGGTGCTTGGCTTGCTGCAGGAGGGTCTGAGGTTGCTCCCTTGGATGCGCATGAGATTGAGTCAAAACTCAGCTTCATACCAAACAGAACAGCAGCAGACATGCCAGTAGCAGCCACCACAGCAGCAGCAGGCACAGGGGAGAACAACACTGCTGCACAGTCAGCAGGTAATAGTCAGGAGACAGGGGCAGCAGTAGCTGGTGGGTTCAGTGGCATTGCTGCCACGCTTTCACAGCTTGTCAGTCCTCTGAGGGGATTGCAGGCATGGCTGGATCACCATCATGGCAGTTATGCACAGGAATTGGAGGCAGCAGCCTTGACAGGGATCAAGCAGCAGGTTGCACAGAAGCGGCAGCGGCAGGCCTGATCGCCCACTGGCTTGCAATGCTTTCCCCGCAGCAGCGTGTGGAACATAAGAAACCCAGCACATTCTACTTTTGCGCTGACTGCCCAAATCAGCTGCGTCTCTACCCTTCCGGTGCGTGCGGCACACCGCCATGGTCACCGATGCTTGGTGCAGGATGGGTGCTTAGAAAGGCAGATCTGAACACCAAACGTAAGTTGCTGATGATGCAGGTCCGCGCTAATATGCACAATTTATCGTGCCGGTCGGAAGGCGCGATATCCGTGGCACGGTTAGTGGCAATCAGCCCCCGTCTGGTAAACCCGGCAAGCGGAGTTAACATTGCTGTGCCTACCGCCTACCATGTGCGAACGACAAATAGCTGATATACGGCTGCTCGGTACCGGTACTATGTTTCCACTTTCCTCGTAAAGGGCTCGCAACCACTCAGATGAATTTCCCCAAACAATGAGAGCTCACTGATAGCATTACAGGCAGGCCGTCAGCCGCTTGACACCGCTGTGCTCAGGGAACGTTTTAGCACGTATCCGGCCATTTGCCAGACTGCAGCAATGGAGGCCCTAGCACAGCTGATGGCTGGGATGATGGGATTCGATCCTAGTCTTGCCACCAAAGCCATGCAAAATTGTGGCATAAATATTGACCGCTTTGGACAACAAAGGACCAAGCAACAAATCCTGCAGGAGCATGAAGAAGGCCTCAAGGGCACTTACCCAACAAGTCAAATAGCATCTACAGATATGCCATTAATCACTTTTTCGAATAATGGGGATGTCAAGCCATTATCTGACTTCCCCACACCACCTAACATAAGCCAGTGCACACCCATCCAGGTAGCTGACCTGCAGCAAGGCACCACGCACAGGGGAAGGCTTGTCAGGGGAAAATTGATAGTCGATGCAAATTACATATGTAGTGTGCACAGCGTACTGGAGGATGCAGCAGGAGACTGTGTGAAGGTGGGCGTGCCTGGCCATCAATGCCAGAGAGCGGCTCTTAGTAAGCAGACTGCATGCATGTGCGCTTCTGTCTGATGCACTGATGTACCTCTCAGGCAGCTGATAGATGAGAACCCATGAATGATCAAGTCAACAGCAGTTGCATGCACCGCCACTGTGCACCTAGTCATCTTGGTATGCATAACACTGGACTCAGGTAGCTCAGGGTCCTCAGTGTCGTCGATCTGAGAGCTTGTGCCCTTCCGGCACAGTTGAATCTCTTGCAAGCATCTGCTCTGCTGCTGAGCATGTACGGTGATGCAGCTCAATTCACTAGCTCACAAAATGTAGACACTCTTCCAGACTGGCATGCACTGATGCAGGGCAGCTGTGACATGGCTGTGTGTGCGTGATATGAAAGCGCAAGTCAGATTGCAATTGGTTTCTACAGAAATGCTGAACAACATAATGTTGTGTGTGCAGGTGTTTATCTACAACCACCCAGGTGTTGAGGCAGGCACCAGCTACCATGACAAGCTGGCTGCAGCTCAGACAGTGTTCGTTCGTGGTACCACCTTGGCAATCTTGGAGCCATACTTCAAGCTGATGTCTGATGGATCTTATGGTGTCAGAGTGGATAACCCTGCTGAGGTAATGACCGCATGCCATGATTTGGCAGCTCAAACAGCGGTGCTGTCATACAGGCTTCAAAGTGCTGCAACATCACTGGTGTTGGCCGAGCCACGTCTCTAACTCTGTGCACTACAGTGTGACGCCATCACAACGGTTGTGCAGCTTCCAAAAAACACATCCCCTGAGACTCATGCATGCAAAACCACACTCAGTGTGGTTTTGCATGCAAGAGGCTCCTGCCCTAAGCAACGCATTGTATTGGCAGCACAACAGCTGAGACCCTTGAATGTTCACCCACGTCAACTTGTCATTTCGCAGACATGGCTTTGGCAGTAGCGAGGTTCCTGGTTTGCGAAGCCAAAGCAGGGTTCAAACCAGCCTGCCAGCCTTCTGCAGCGACAACAACTGCTGCCAATGCAGACTATTATGGAAGTAGATAAGTGAGTTTACCAACTGTCTTTGTCTCTTGCTGTTTTAAAATGCCGACAATTTGCAGGTGGTCTTCTTGAACAACCTTTGCCCCTCAGACGTTGCTGGCTGGCAACAGGAAGGCAAGATATGCTTCCAGGCTAAGCAGTACAAACATGCTGCAGCAGCATATGGCAAAGCACTGCAGCTCATGCAGGATACAGCCCCCAGCCTCGACAGCAGCAGCGAGTCGGCGTCAGCAACCCTGGCTGATGGTGCACTGCTCCTGCAACTCCTGCTCAACACATCAGCAGCACACTACAAGCTGCAGCAGCCACTGCCAGCACTGGCTTACGCATTAGCAGCAGTGGCCTTCAGCAACCACACAAGCAGTAAGGCCTTCTACAGGCTTGCCCTGGCAGCGGATGCCCTAGCAGCACCAGAGACTCCACCAGAGGCCAGTGGCAGTGCTGTAGCTGCCTCAAGTCCCCTAGCATCATCTGCTTCAGTGCTGATGTCGAAGAGCCTTGAGCTGATGTCAGCTGTCAGTCCAACTTACAAGCAGCAGGTCATGGCCCAAATGACCAGTTGGAAGCCTTACAACGACAGCGGCACAGGCACTGGGAAGGGAAAAGGTGATCCCACAAGCAAAGGTCCAGGCAGCAGTGATGGTGAGATCTCAGCAGCCTGGGGGGCAATCTGTGGCGTCATGGTGGACTCATTAAACCAGACGTTCACCCGTCGGCATGGCCGAAGCAATCCCTTGTGTCAGCCAGCAGCAGGCAGGGCAGCTGCAGATGATATGGCTGGCTTTAGCAGCTGTGGGGGGCCGGCAGCAACAACAAGCACCGGTAGTACTGAAGGGAGCAGCAGCAGCAGAGAATCTTCTGCTGCCAACATAGAGAGCCACAGTGCTGCTGAGCTGAAGGAGATGGGCAACAAGTCTTTCCGCTCTAGTAATTTTGCAACTGCTCTAGCGCAGTATGAAGCAGCTCTTCACCATGCTAAGCTGCAGCACACACTCTCTCAGGGAGGTGTGCTGCTCAGCAACCGGTCAGCATGCTGGCTTCAGCTTGGAGGGCAGCAGTTGTGGCAGCAAGCCGCTGTGGATGCATCAGCAGCATTGGTGTTGGACCAGAGTCAAGTTAAACCCTTCTACAGAGCAGCCAGTGCTATGTTGCAAATGGGACTGATGCCAGCGGCCACAGAGATGTGCCAGCGGGGGCTGCAGGTACACCCTGGAAATACCTTTCTTATGCAGCTGCAGACAAGACTCACGACATCAACCAGCAGCACCAGTGCCAGCAAGCGCAGCAGTATGCTTAGCAGCAGCACAGCAACCTGCCAGCAGGCCAGCGCATGTAACGGCAGCAGCAGTAGCTGTAGCGGCAGTGACAAGGTTGTCTCTGAACGTGAATATGCTCAGCTGCATGCAGATAAGCGTTGCAGTGTTGAGCAGGTCTTTCTGATGAACCAAATGGCATCCATGGCTGCCCAATTTGGCGGGCCAGCGCCGGGCCAACAGCGCCTGCAGATGGTTGATGACCGCATACCCTCATTCCATGAGGAGTTTGCAAAGGCTGGAAGGTGTGCAGCGCTCCAGATTTGTGCAAACATGAGGCCGACGCAACACATGGAAACCTGCTGCAGCCGGCAGCACCCAGTGGCACATATTATATGGTACTACGTAGTAGTACTGTCGTTTAAGTGATCGACTCAGTGCAGCACTACCAGTCTGACACAGCCATCTGCTTTACGGTCAATCTCCTCCCAGACTGAACACCAACATACAAAATTCATGGTGACGGTGTTGAGCACTGTTGCATGGTGTCTTCTTAGTAGTGCCTACCAGCAAGTCAAAACACCAAACTTTGGTGTTTGCAGCATTTGAAGTGCTGCTGTGCACCATTTCTTGCAGGTGGCCTCCACAGGTTGACATCTCCACATCACAGCGTATGTTGTGAGAGGGTTATGAGACGGCTAGGAGCCTGCCTATGCACATGTCAGCGCTCACAAGCAGTGAATATATTGAGTCCGAAAAGATGGCACATCGCTTGGGAGCAATGCCTGTAGCAGAAGAAGCAAGTGCGAGGACCAAATGGCTGCTTGAGGCACCAGCAGGCGATGTCAGGCGAGTAGTGGTCACAGAGCCTACTGTTGTCTGCCTGATGGTCATGGTTGATGACCGTCACTGCGTCGCCAAGGCTTTGTGGAATGCAATCTTATGTCAGTTCAGATATGAGCTCATGTAAGGCTGAACACATGTTTCCAGCCTTCATTATCATCATGTGGATATGGCACAGCATGCATTGTTGCCCGCCAACATAGTCCATGATCGATAGCAGCACGCATATGTGCAATGATCAGACGCTGTGGCGTCTGAGCTGTGTTGACCGTCACAGACGGCATCTCCACAGGTTCCATCCTCGGCGGCCCTATGGTGGTGCTTTTATCTTCCAAAGCTTCAACAATGTGGCGGCCCACAGTGAGCTCCTAACACCCGGCACAACACATGTAGCTGTTGGCTTTGTGGACCTGGGGTCTCTCGCAGCATCCTGCAAGGCCCTGAAGCTGCAGCAACCAGCTACCAGTGTCAGCAACAAGCAGCAGGTGCTGAAGCCACTCAGATGGGTGGGATTTGACATGTCAGCCTATGCAGTGGCCAAGACGCACGTGATCGTGGAAATGATCAGACTCAATTCAGCTGTTGATGCCATTCTTCAGGTATGGCTGACTCTTGCCTCAATGCTGCCACAAATCCAGATCTCTCTCTCTATTTCTAGCAAAAGACACGGTGGCAGTTGTGTACCAACCGTTTTGCTTGACAAGCAGTGATGAGCTAGCAGCAACAGCACAATATACACTGCTTTGCACTTGAGGTTCAGTTGAGTAGTCTGTTGCTGCTGCATGATATTTGTGCCACCACAACAGCAGTGCAGGAGCAGATGTCCATAAGGCTGTCGTGATTCATCTTGCAAGGATGCACCCTGTCACTTGCATCCACTTTCATTGCAGGCCTGGTTTTCTTCAGCTTGGAGCAATGCCACCCTTTCAGCCTTCCGCAGTGCTCTATCATCTATTCTGCAGCAGCAACAGCAGCAGCGGCTGGAAGCTTCCCAGCGCTTGCTGCCAGCTGCTGTGTCAGACCTGTTGCATCACTGGCAGACAAAGGATGTCACACTGTCAGCTGCTATGTCAGCCTGGCTTGCTGACAAAAATCACACCTGTACATACATTGCCAACTTCCGAAGGAAGCGTGATCGGCTGGCGCTGGCAAAATACCAGGTGAGGGATGTTTGTGATAGATTTCTGCAGTACAGAAAGCAATCAGCAGAGTGAAGTCAGCTGCAGTACAGAAAGCAATCAGCAGAGTGAAGTCAGCTGTAGTTCAGAAAGCAATCAGCAGAGTGAAGTCAGCTGGTCACATATCATCATGACAGGAGTCTTGTCAGACAACCATTGATCAACCTCATGAGGGGCTCTGTCGAAGCTGCATCCGCCGCATGTATTGAACATGTTTGATGGTTGATCAATGAAGTGGCCAGGTGATACAAGCTATCACCTCAGTCAGTCACACACTAGGATGGCTGAGATGCAGCAGCTGTAAGGATCTTAGTCTTAGTATTGCCAGCACTCTGTAGCGCAGTCACTACAACACAACACCTGCCAGCAGTGCTCTGTTGAAAAGCTTGCAACCCTTGTTTGTTGAATGGCAACTGTTGTTCTGCCATTGTGACTCGAGCAGGTGACTGGGCAACTGCTGGATGTAGATGTTGGCAGCGTCATGATGTTTGCTGTACCAGACAGCTATGGCAAGAGAGCTCTTGATGAGAACTTTCTGCAGGTGACAGCCCCCGGCAGGCTTGCTGCTGAGCATTCGCACCAAGTTCAGACCCAGCAACATGCTAAGTACTCAAGTGGCACACAAATTCATCATCGTCATCATCATTATCAACATGCAGTCACAGGTCACCAGTCAGAGTAACACACATGTCCCTTGGCCCACTAACACAAGCTCCATCTGCCACCAGCACTGCATGACGCTGTTACTTCTCACTATTGGGTAAGCTGTCAGCAGGCAATGCTGCTGCTGAACCCCATATCCTGGTGTACATTTATTGGCCAGGCACTCCCATTTTCTGACTTGATGGCTAGACTGCGCAAAGATGGTGCTCGGGGGCCCGACATCATTGAAGTGGGCACAGAGATGCTGATGGAGCGAATCAGAGACCTCAAAGAAATGATCACTTCAGCAGCAGTCACAGCTGAGGTATATTGACTGGATCTACCTCTGCTGTGTTAATACATACAATGACTTGGGTGTAATGGCCTGTCAGGATTCTGAAAATTGGGCCCTGCCAGCACTACCTTCAAGACAACTGCACTTTGTGACATGTCCAGGGGCGTGCTGCCGGAAAGGGTACAAATCTTCTACTTTGTGGAAAATGCCTGAGCTTGCTGTGCGAGGCACTCTTTTCAATGCACTCACTGGCCAGTGATGTTGGGGTGTTGACTGATAGCCCTGCCATGGGTTCACAGGGCCTGATAGTGTCCTGCCTAAACCCACATCTGATGGAATTTATTCCATTTGCCACCTAACCTTTGCAAGTGATCACTGTTGTCTTGATAGGTCCGGCTAGCCACAGTCGCACCATCAGCTTCATCCACATTGGCAGCCATTGGAGCCCTGAACCCCTACACCATCAGCTGGTCAAATGTTCCAGACTACTTCGAGCCGGCAGCTTTTCACAGGATGGCTCGTGCTGTCAGCAGTGAAGAAGACACAGTGCACTTCATGCACAGCATGAACTGGGTACGAGATGTGAAAGGCACTTTTCACCTGGATAAGATGCTCATGATGCCGGATAAGCATCTGCCAAAGGTGAGTGCGACCACATCACCGACATCTCGAGGGAGCAGCATGACCACAGGCAGTGGTTGGGGTCGGGCCTGTTACCTAGGTCCTGCCTGGGCTACAAATTATATCTCACATGCTATGAGTGAGCAACACAATTGAGCATGTTCAGAACATGGTGATCATGATATGGGTGTCACCTATGACAGAAATCAGCCACTGTTTGAGCCGCCTGCCTAGCTTTGAGTAATCTACCTGATGACGCTGTGCTACAGCGCTGTTGTCGCTCGAGCCGTGCTGATCAAGTCATCCAGATGTTTACACACATGTGGCGTACAGGTGATGCGGGAGCTTCTCAAAGGGAGCTGTCAGGGTATCAACGCTCTGTACACAGCAATGGGGCTTGACAAGCTGCTGCTGAGCCCTCCAGCAGACAACCCAAGAAATGTCATAGACTACTCTCTCTTCTGTGTGCATCACAAGGTGAGTGCAGTATGTGCATCACAAGGTGAGTGCACCACTGACTGGCCATGAGCACACTGGCAGAATGATGTTGAATAAAGACGACAAGGTGTCATCTTGAGCCAAACCTTCCCAGCCAGATCTGGCTCTGGAGTGCCAGCATTGGACCGTCGCCTGGTCAGCATTGAGCATGCACACAGTGTCCTCCAAGTCCTGTCTTTCTGTCAAAAGGCACACATTCAATGCCAGTGGCGGTGGTTAACAGATGCACCGATTGATTGCAGACTCTGTGAAAGCAAACTTCATAACTTTGCCCACATTCATAGGAACCTTCTGTTGACAAGCTTTTGCTGGTCTGATTGCTCAACCCAAGTTTCAAAGCCAGACATCCTGTTTCAATACCCCTGACAAAGCGTTCGGTCTTTCTTTGTTGCAAGCGGCTTGTCAGGCTGATAGTTTCCCAAAATTCACTGCTGGATGCCATGTGGTTCTCTGCAGAAATGGGTGTCAGCCTTCTTTGACCCAAAGGTCTCTGGCATCAAGCGCTGTGAGCAGCAGGTACAGGTAGTGCAGCCGCCAGAATACTCCGTACTGAGCCGCGTCAACAGCACCATGCACATCTCATTTACATATGACGAGGACATCAAGTTCAACGTTATATCTCGACCAGCTGGATGATTGGCTGTGCAGAGCAATCCAGCAGCAAACAACTGGAAGGTCACGGCACCAACAGCCACGAAGGGTCTAATAGCGCCCATGAAAGAGTATCGGAAGAACCATTCCTCTACTAGTAGGTACTTGGTAAGTTGTTGAGCAAGCATCACTTACGCCTTGGACAAGCTTGAAGCTTCCCCTTACGTACACGGGGCGCCACCTGCAGCAATCTGGACTGCAGCTGGCACGATTCAAGTCACTTGATTGGGTACAAGTGATCTCATGACAACAATATCAGAAAGAAAAGAAGCATATGCGTAAGCGCTTAGGCGGCTGCAAGCGTTTCCCGCCTGAGTACACACAGATGTGGCCTCGTGGCGCCGCGAACATCCACAAGCACATGCCACTGTGACCGCGGACTTTGGATCAGATGTCGGGGCCAATGTTTCATGATTATGGTGCGAGCCTTGCTTCCATATCTGGGGTATTGACACGACGCTGCGGATTGCTGGCTCAGCGGTGGCAGGAATATTCCCCACATTAATGTGGGGTCAATTGTGCCTGTACATGTGGAGGAGTTTTACTGGAACTTCTTTTATAAAAGTTAACAGTCGGCCAAATGGGCGCTCCACTAGGAATTCCCTCTGCCCCTACCATACTCGAGTCTTTAAGTACTCAACTGCTTGTCCAAAGTTGAGCTCTGGGATCAGGTTACATCGTACTCACCGACCTATAACCACACGGTTGATGCTCTTGTCTGCATCCAAGCCAGTGCGAGCTGGTGCAGCTGGGTGTGTGGTGTATGTGAATGTCCCAGTGATGCTGCATTCATCTTGCAATGCGGCGCTTGATGCCACCTGGCCGCGGCTGAGCTGAGGCCACCACAGCAGGAGGCACTGCAGCAGCAGCTGGCACTGACACTGCAGCTGTCACCTTCCTTGGAGCGGCCGCTGCCCCTGCTGGAGCTGCTTGACTGATCCCACCATGTGCGCTTCTGAACGCGTCAACTCCAACAGCAGCTGCAGGGCTTTCAGCAGGGAGCTGCCATGGTTGCTGTGTCTGCTGTTTATGCTGCATGTCCAGCATTGCCCTGACATCAGCATCAAGCGGCTGAGTGGCCTGATCATCTCCCGAGGCTCCTATTCTGAGGGCAGGTGCTAATGCTGATGGCTCACCTGCATCGGCATCTTGCATGTCGGCATCAGCAGATTGCTCTTGCTGCATGCGGGCCACAGCAGCAGCAGCTGCTGCACCACTACCACCCATTGATGCACCACTGTCAGCTGCAACACCATAAGCTGGTACACCAGGAACTGCTGCTGCATACCACTGCTGCTGCTGATGCTGCAGGCGCTGTTGCTCTCCTGGCTGTGATGCTGCAAGCTGTTGCTCATGCTGATCCTGACCTGAGTCACTTTCAGTTTCAGCCTCATATATTGCTGCTGCCTCTCGTGCTTCATCATCGGTATCATGTTCATCTGAGCCCTGCAGCAGAAGACAGCCTGATATGAGCGCCGGCAGCAGAATGTACCATACAATTGGCAGTGCAGTGAGCTTGCAATCGTCTGGCACAGTGTGAGATAGACACAGAAGATGCAAACATACATGTTTCTGACATTCTAGGCATTTCTAGATTGTGGAATGAAGGCAATGGGGGCCACAACTCTACCCCAGTTCTGCTGACTGTCACTGCTGTCTGTTGGTTGCTTCATGCCAGGCCGGCCCTTGCACAGACCCACCTGCAGTCGTTCAAGCCTTTGTGCCTGCTGCTCAAGTGTTTCTGTGAGTTGCACTATCCTTTTGGTCTTCTGGTTCAGCAACATGGCAAACTACAACGAGGCACAGTCAGAGACAACAGGGCGGCAGTGCAGTCAGGACAGTGTAAAACCTGTGGGAGACCAGCTGCAGTTGTCAACATTCTCAGAGCTGCTGCAAGCCCCGAAGCAGCACATGCATCCATTTGCTGTGATTGCAGCACTCAGAGCCATCCTTGTGTCATCAACTGACCTTGACAGGCGTCTGAGATGCAGCAACAGCAGCAGCACTCCCTGGCAGACAAGAAGTTGTGTGTGCTGGCACATTCACCTTTGTGAAGAGCACCTTCTCCTGTTCTTGTCGTGCTTCAGCTGTCTGTCGCAGCAGTGCTGCCTTTTCGACCAATGAACGCTCTAGCTGCTGCTGAGCTTGCTGGCACTCCACCACAGCAGTCTGCACCCCACAGGTCAAGCAGGCAGTTGTCTGTTGGGCCGCAGGCTGCAGGCTGCTACCACTGAAAGAGTTATGCACCTCTGGAACCATCATTGGCAAGGTACGGGTCACGCTTAATGGCGTCAAGCGTACGATAAGGTTGCTGTGAACAGCCCTGAACAAGCAGCTGCATCAGGCATATTGTGCCTGCTGCTCTACTGCAGGGTGGCTGATACAAGCAGCTCTGCAGTGGGCAGTATCACTGCCAGGTACTGGACAACATGTCCTGCTCTTTCCCTGATGCAGGTGTATGTGTAATTAACTCGATTACCTTCATCAAGCTGTAAGATTTGAGCATGTGCCTCATGATGTCCCGGACTGCTGCAGCCCCCTCTGACTCCTTGACCAGTGAAGGCACGACACGCATGACTTCACGCCCCAGCTGACTGCTGCCCCAACCCCACACCAACTGCAGCTGATCCGGGCTGCCATCAGGCTTGTTGGTCTGTTCTGCTGCCCAGATGATGTACTGGGGAGCTGAAGAGGGTTGTGTGACATCGGAAAGTGCTGTCTTACACCTGCTCCAGGCCTCTTCAGCAGTGACATGCAGTGGGTGTGTCATGCTGCAGCCTGCACTCCAGGCACAAGTACATGTTCACCTGGCAGTTGGGCACTATCTCAGATAATAAGAAAAAGGCGTCCCCAGTGCATACTGCTGCATACTGGCTGCCAACGCACTTGCTACTGCTGGCAGCCCCTCAGCTCCCATCTCTCCTGTGCTTGCTTGTCAGTCCTGCTCATCACCTGCAGCACTCCATGCGCTGTGCCCATCTGTGACGCTGATGTCAAACTGCTTGTTGTCCTCGTGCCAGTGGATCAGAGCGAAATACTCCTTTACTGGACCTTTGCTGACATCAGTGACTAGAGCTTTGCATGAAGTGGAAGTAATTGACATGCAATCTCAGCAACGCAATCTGCGCTTGCCTTGTGGCTGATCGCTAGCAACGAGGCTGTCTGCTGCTACTGTTTAACTGCAAGGGAAAGAAGACTCATCGCAGCAGCAAACACAATGTATGTGCGTGCGACCTGTACTTAGCCAACAGTCAGTATGACTAAGGCAATCAAATCCTTGGCGATTGCACAACCCTTCTACAGCGTGCAGGCACAGGATGTAATGTAATGTAACACCCATTAGTCACACGGCACTACGTTTGAAAGTTCCGGCTGATACATGAGCTGATGCCTGGTGCACTTGTATTTGCGGCTGCTATGACTGTATTATACAAGGCTCTTCAAACAAGATACAAGGTCCAACCGGTTAGGAGTGCATCTTGGCGGCATGCGTCCGTTGTAAGCTAGTAACCTGTTGATGTTGTTGTACAGAAGGGCTATTTGTGCCATGTCGCAGCCCGCAGCTGCTCAGCTTGACCGCACAGTGTTCAAGCAGGTCATCAAAGTACCTGCACTGCGGGTGCCCACCAGATATTGCAACGATCTGATGAAAAAGCTTCGAGGGTGAGTGTTATATGTTGTGGATATTAGATTTGTGATGCTTCTGCGCTTCGATGCACCCTAGCTGGTTGAATGACTGACTGCTGTTTGTAGCAGCTGCTGCTGTCCTACAGATACAACCTGCTTGATCCCAGCTGGCAATTAGCAGCCATTCCTGCGTTATTGAATATCTGATTTCTGCATTTACAGCATCTTTAATTTGGTTCAGATATACTCTGTTGGGCACTGCAGGTTCACGTTTGACCTCCCGAAAACAAAGTGCATTGTGCATGATGGTGACCGCCAGGATGTACGTCTGCTGTTGCTGAAGGAGACGACAGATCCAGCAGGTATATGCAACAAAGACCAAGGACACTAGCAGCATGACACTTATCAACCTGAACCACACAATCCAATTGCCAGGCCAAGCAAAAAACCACAATGCTGCGTCATCTGCACAATACTGACACCATTCACCAGCAGCATGACCTGTTGCAACTTCAGCCGTTTCGGTGGATTTTCAGCATGGCTCTGCATCATGTTCAAGCTGCCTTGCCTCCGATGATACACAGCAGCCACGGCCTCACCAAATGCAGCTTGTCGTCCTGTACCGCAACTGCTGCAGCTCTCAGCCCTGAGGTCCAGTCAGCTCTGCAGCAGCTTGACAGTGGCTATGAGGTTGTTTCACATGATGTTCAGCTGGATTACCACCACTTCTCAGCAGATGCCATTCTCAGGGTGAGGCTGAGGGCTGCAGGTGCAGTGGACAGTCCCTGATGTGTTTCCCAGTCACTCAGCAGATGCCAGTACAGTCTAGCCCTTGTTGCTAGCAGCAATGACTGGCTTCAAGTGACTTGCAGGATGCCCAATAACTTCACCTAACAAGACAGCAAAGTGAACAGTGCTGGTTTATGGTGTGATTGTCATTTATATAGATGCACAAACATAGCAACAATCACAGGCCACCTGCCTCAAACCCTCCATGACTGATTCAGCTTGCAATGGTTCCTTGGCATGATTCTGCTGTGCGGGTGGCCTGTCACACCTGCAGAAGCTGTTGCCTGAGGGTGTGGATGTTCCTACATCATTTGAGTCCATTGGCCACATCGCTCACCTGAACCTGCGGGATGAGCAGCTGCCCCACAAGGCCTTGATAGGCCAAGTCATCATAGACAAGAACCCAACCATCAAGACAGTTGTCAACAAGGTCAGCTGGGGCCCGCACACCAGTGACAACAGCTCTACTGACTGACAGCAAACATCACTGTGTCACCTGGTCACGCCAGCAGCTGAGCAGGAGGCACATGACAGTCTGCAGCTGAAACCGGCGCCATGGCTCCTGCCAGATGCGTGACAACATGCAACCAGCCAACAGCCAGCTGTAATGCTCTGTCCCGTGGATCGCTTGCAACTGCTTGCAGCTCACTCTGCCATCACTTATGGGTGCTGGCCTCCTACTTGTCTTGCAGTTGGGGACCATTGAGAATGAGTACCGTGTGTTTGACATGGAGGTCATCGCTGGTGAGCAGCAGTTTGAGACAGAGATTTCTCAGCATGGAGTGCGCTTCAGGCTGGACTTCTCAAAGGTGAGTCGGCCTGCCAGAGACAAACCCACTGGTGGGACCTGGCACTGCTGCAAGGCAGCCTACGTACGGCACAGATGCCTAACATACCACAGCTGCACAAGTCCGCCAAGCACGCTGGATGCTACATGCCGAGTCGTGCTGCATCTTCTGAGAGAAACCACAGTCATGCGAGAAATCACTGTACCCAGTTGAGCACTGCTGCTTGTGGTCTGCATCTGGCATCCCGTTGATGTCACACAGGTGTACTGGAATTCTCGGTTAGAGACTGAGCACAAGCGCCTGGTGTCCACCTTCCAGCCGGGTGAGGTGGTTGCGGACATCATGGCCGGCATCGGGCCTTTTGCAGTACCAGCAGGGAAGCAGGGCTGCAGGGTGAGACAACTGTGCAAGGTGGTTCAGCTGCTGCAAGCATCGCAGTGTGGGGATACCCCTAACAGTAGACAGCTGGTAGAGGCTGAAATGAGTCTTATGCAAGTCTCTACTGTGGAATGCTGCAGCAAGCAGCCACACATCAATGTGCGCAGGAATGTTGATGCTCATGAAGAGCAAATGCTGTGTTTGTTCATCTTCTCTGCTGCACAAATGCCAGGTCTATGCCAATGACCTGAACCCTGAAAGTGCCAAGTACCTGAAGCTCAACATACAGCTCAACAGGGTGTCCGAGCAGGTTAAACCCTTCAACATGGATGGCCGTCAGTTTGTCAGACTACTGCTGGCTACACCAGGTGGCCCAGTGGAGCAGCTGCCGCCACCAGCAGAGGCTGCTGGACAGCAAGCAGTGCCAGCACAGCAGCAGCAGCAGCAGCAGCAGCAGCAGACAGCTGCCACACAACAGCAGCAAGAGCAGCAGAATATGCAGCAAGGAGAGCAGCCACATGCAGCACACAGTAGTCAGCAGCAACAACATCAACAGCAGCGGGAGAAGCAGCAGGAGCAGCAGCAGCAGCAGCGGCCGCCAAAGCGTAAACTTGTACCTGAGGTTCCTGCAGCAATCCCTCCAGGCTTCAGGCCCCCACCTGGTGGGCTGTTGTTTCAACATGCAGTCATGAACCTGCCTGCTTCTGCAGTAGAGTTCCTAGATGCCTTCCACGGGGCATTTGACCCCGACACCTGGAAGGGCCGGCTGCCATTGGTTCATGTGTACACCTTCATGAAGCATGAAACTGAAGCAGGTGAGCTGAATAATCACTATGTGACAAAGGGCTATTACTGCAACAAGTGCACCTGTACGTGTGACATTACAATGCTCGCAACTGGTCACAAGTCCTTCCCAAGCCAAGCCCTCCCAAGTCCACCCAAGGCTGTCTGCTACAGCAGCATCCACATTTGCCAGCAATTGTTTACTGGCCGTCTGCAAAGGTGCATGATCAGGGGGCTGTTGAGCTCTGTCCCAGCTCTGTCCCTTTTGGCAGTTTTTGGGGCAATGGAATGGGCCAGCCACACAAAACTGTTGGAACCTACTCACCCAAGCATGGGGATCATCACCCTTGTGCCCTGATTGCTGTGCAGATGTGATAGCTCGGGTTGAGTCTGCGCTTGGTGGCAAGCTTGAGGCGCCACCCCTGATACACGTGGTGCGGGATGTCGCACCAAATAAGCTCATGCTCTGTGTGACATTCAGAGTGCCAGAAGCTGTAGCATTTGCTGGCAGGTCGACGCAGCAGAAGCAGCATCAGCAAGAATGTGAGGAAACAACAGCACATAGCCCCGCAGCGAAGAAGCCCAGAGCTCAGCACAGTGACCCTCTGTAGCACCGCCAGGCTGGCTGATAACTTGCCCAGGCACACAACCGTTGTTTTCGCATCTAAGTTTGCCCATCTCCACTGCCTGTCACGCACCTTAGTGTTGCAATCCAGCTGTGTTATTGAGTAATTCTGGCTGTGCTCACATCTTGTGTATCAGTGTGCCTTGAAGTTGACACGGGCATGGCCTGCGTAAATTTGCCCAGTTGGGGCTTACAGGTGTGCTGCCATTGTGCTCAGCACTCTAGCTGCAGGTTCAGGTCAGGTGTGTTGCAGCTCAAAGGCTTGGCCTGAGCCTCCGGGAGCCTCTGGACGCAGTCAACGTCACCATACTATGATTACTCTAGTATATTAATGAACTGCATGAGTCATCCTGACTGCAATGTGGGGCTTGATTACTAATTTAGGCATAAATTCAGCCTTTAAAGGCTGTAGCTGCTGGAGACTGTTGCTTTCCACGCTTGAAGGTGTACGCCAACCCCTGACAAAGTGTAACAAGCACAAAACAGTCACATGGTGTGCAATCCTGGGCTATTGCCTGTGCCTTTAGCAAGTCGCGGGCAACTGCAGGCTGCAGTTCTCAGGCACCGTGCATCAGTGATTAAGTGATCAAAGTATGATCATGAAAAAACCAGGCCATCATGAAGACTCTTGGTCGGACCTTGATATGTGGTCACATCGACGGCGAAGAGCCACCTCTCTGACAGCACCGCTGCTGCCTGGGTCTGTGAGGGTGCATCAGTGTGTGGGTTGACAGTGCACTGCACTGTGGCGGTCACAGCAGAGGCAGTTCCCATGACTCCACTCAGTGCCTCAAGACGAATGGCCAGCAAGTACATTGTCCAGGACCGCATCAGGCCAAACGTTTTGTTAACACAGCAGTCACATATGCGTCATAGCCGATAAAAGGTCACAGATATTCACGCATGGATGCAGGCCTGGGACAAGGCAGCAGCACTTGCTACCCATCACATGCTTCCCATGTTAAGCAGCGGTGCAGTGTTCAGCCTGAGGTGTTGCATTAAATACCCGAAAACCATGCATTTGCAGCTGAGAAGTTTTAGTGTGAGGATTCAATGACACTGGAACAACACTGAAACAACACTTGATGGCCGAACAAAGCCTCATGAGCACCGCCATCTTGCTAAAGCAAACCATCAATCAAGGTTAACCACTACGTGATCCTACACAACAACTCTCCTTACGTCACACATTGTGTCCCGAGTCATGCAACAG
This sequence comes from Coelastrella sp. MACC-549, assembly GCA_018290735.1. Classification (NCBI taxonomy): domain Eukaryota; kingdom Viridiplantae; phylum Chlorophyta; class Chlorophyceae; order Sphaeropleales; family Scenedesmaceae; genus Coelastrella; species Coelastrella sp. MACC-549. The sequence continues at coordinate 95,383 of JABEVS010000128.1, forward strand.
ACTGTTGTGAGGCCTGGTCAGTCCTCCTTCAGCCTTGCGAGTACCTGCTGCTACGGCGAGGTTGGCGTCCAGAGGGTGTTTCTGCCTCTGATGACACGGCAGCAGCTGAGGCAGACCTGCGTCGACCTCTGCCAGAAGCTGCTCCTGCTTCTGCCTGCAGTTCTGCCGCTGCTGCAGACAGCCTTCTACGACCGCCACGGCCTGCTGCAGTGTCTGCGTGCTCCTGCTCCTCTTCTGACAGCAGGGCACCGTCAGCTGCTGGCTGGTCCTCAGGCACCTCTGGCAGAACTGTGCTTTTGCGACCTGCAACAGCAGCACATGTGAAAAGACGAGGGTTGCTGGAAAGCTGAGGTGAAAAGCGCCTGGTACACACCTGAGAACAGCAAAAACTTAGGGCCCATCAAAGAGGAGACCGCCGAGGTTTTCAGAATTGCGGCAGGCGCCAACCACTCCTTGAAGCAAGGCACTTGACGTCGCTGCAGTATTGGGTGTAAGGTGAGGCAGCAATCAGCATCATCATACCTCTCACACCCCTTCGCCCTTTGCCTGTGCTTGGTGGTGCTGGCTGCTCCACCTCCTCTCCGTCGTCATGAGCCTCAACAGCAGCTGAACTGGTGCGGCGGCTGCTGGCAGCCCTGGTGGTGCGGCCAACTGCTCGACCACGGGATGTCGCCCTTGGCACCACCTGCTCTGGAGCTTCTGCTGCAGGGGCAGCTGCCGCCCCCGCCTCAGCAGCAGCCCTCTGGAAGTACTCCAAGGGAGAAGGTGGAGCCTGCGAAGGGAAGGCAGCCACTTGAGAACCCCCTCGAAATGAGTACAGCAGCTGAGGGCACATGGCTGCCTCGTGTTGGTACTACTACTATGAAAGTAGTCTGCTTGTTGGTGGATCACTAAGTATCCTGTTAACCTGGCTCAACCTGTACCTGGGGCATACAGGTGGCCTCACCTTGAATCTGAGAACCTTGTGAACCTTCTCAACAGTTGATGCCCCTGCAAGGATGGCTGCGTCCAGCATAGCTGCAGCTGACTGGCGATGTGGTGTGCTGCACACGCCAGGCTCCAACTCCTCGTCAGACAGCAAAGCCCCAGCATCCTCTGCAGCAGCTATGGCTGCGTCCAACTCTGCTGCTTCAGCTGCCTGCTGTGCTGCTGAAGCAAATGCTGCTGTGTCCTCAGCCTCATCATCCGCTTCACGCATCTTTGCTGTGTCATACTGTGGCTGTTTCGCCTTGCTGAAGTAAGGCAATGCAAAGTAGGCAGCAGCTGACACTGCGGCGGCGGCAATGACAGCGACCTGAATACAGTATGGCAGCAGGTAAGGAATATTTCAGCTAAGGTTGTGCTCGAGTGCGTTCCAAGCTGTGTGAAATCAAGACACCAATAATGCTACTCAACAGCCACAACACAACAGCCACGCATGCCGCAAGAGAAACTGTTGTCAGGCCGTAATCAGCCACTCAAGACAGCAGCCAGAAACCTTCTGCACTATGTAAATACTCTGCAAGCAAGCAGCAGCACCTGCCACTTACTATGTAAGAGAAATAGATTAATGGTGGTGAGTCAGCAACAGCCCCAGTGCTATCAGTGTTCAGCTGTTGCGCTGTGAGCTGTGCATTGGGGGCTGCTGCAGGCTCAGGCTCCTGGATGGTCGCGCTGGCCTCTTCAAATGCTTCTACCTGCTCTGCTGGTGCAGCTGAAGCTTCATCAGCAGCAATCTCTGATGTTGCTTCCTGGTGCAATGGCAACTGTGACTGCTGCAAGTCTATGGACTCAGAAGTTCCCTGCTCTTGCTGCAGCTGCTGCTGCACCACTGGCTCCATAAGTGGCTGTTGAGCTGGCTGGTCAGCAGGTTGGTAGGGAGTGTGCTGCTGGTAACCCTCTGCTACCATAGACTGCTCATCATCTGGTGCATCAACTGCTGGAGCTCCATGATCTGGCTCTACAACATTTGCTGCCGCTGGTTCAACTGTTTTCTCAGCTGCATCAGGAAGGCCGGTGTCTGCTGCTGGCACTGCAGCTTCTTGCACTGTTGCAACCTCTGCTGGTGCATCAGCAGCAGATGGACCCTCAAGGTCTGCAGCAGATGGGCCCTCAAGGTCTGCTGCTGGCACTGCAACTTCAGCCTGTCGATGTCGTGTTGCTGAACCCTCTGCGGGAGCCTCCACAGCTGTCTCAGCTGCTTGTGACTCCTCAGCCAATGTCTCATGCTCAGATGCAGCTTGAGGTTCCTGCTGTGGCTCAGATGTGGCTGCAAGCGGGTCTTCTGCTGCCTGTGCTGCTGTCTGCTCCTCTGCAACAGCAGGCTTGTTACCTGCTGTATCATGTCCAGGAGCAAACTGTTGCTGCTCCCCATACACTGGTCGTCCTCCACTGACTGCTATGAGGTGTTCTGGTGGCTGATGTGCTGCTGCAGTGGCTGGTACAGCTGCAAGCCTTGCAGCAATGATTGGTGGCACCAGGTCAGCTGCCATGTCACCAAACAAGTGTTGAGCGAGCTCAATGGACATATCATGCTGCTGGTCCTCAGATATTCTTGACACCAACACATGTGCCATGTCAGCCTCAGTAACACCAGATGGGATCCGGTTGTTCATTATGTCCCACGTGTCTTGTAAATACCACTTGAAGCGCTTCACCATCACTCGCCATGCTGGAGGTTCGTTGTCTGCAGCAGCCCAGTAGGCCTTGTGTGCATTCAAGCAGGCCTGCCTGTTGTATGGTGTGCACAGAACTCCTGGATCACTGAAACCAGCTGGGAGCAGTTCAACTGCCAGCATCCCAGCTGCACACACACCCAAGAATGCCAGCACCCACAGCAACACTGTGCCAGTCTTGGTCAACCAGGTGCGTGCTGGTTTGGACGGCTGTGCAGGACCCAGGAAAGCACGGCTGAGGTCAGGATCATCTGCAGATACAGTGTCATTGCAGCTTGGCTACTGTGCATTGTTGCCAAGTTGCTCTTCCTTGCAACCTGCTACACACTCAGAAGCCAGTTCAAGCACGCGCACAAAGGACCACACTTGAACACATGTGCAGACATCTGCTTCAGCAGTCTACCCTGGCAGTGTCAGTGCGCAGACACATTCATGTAGTGCATAATCAGGCTGCTGCAGGTGCTGACCTGTAGTTGTCCTGTGAACATCAAACTCAAATGCTGGCTGCTCCGGCACCCCATCCAGCACTTCTCTGATGTCACGCTTGGTGGCGGTGTCCTGCACGCTGTCCAGGAGCTTGTGCAAGGGCATGGGACTGCGTGAAAGGGGGCTGCTGGTCTCGTTACGGTCATGATCGGCAGTGTCTGCTATCACAGGCATTGCTGTGACCTCTGTTGCAACACCTGCAAGTTGATAGCAAGGCTTGTGTTACTATTGTCAAAATGGTGGGCTGTGCATACTATTAGCATTGTGAAGCGTATTGCAAGTTGAGATAGTGATAGTGTTCATCAGATATTCAAATGGCCCAGAAATGCACTAAGGTGCTTATACCACGGCAGCTCAACACATGCAGTACTCGCAGTACTCACCAGAGAAATCAAGCTTCCTGCCAACATCCCCTGCTGTTTGGCACACACTGCCAATTGATACAACACTCACACCACTGTCTGGCGGTGACAAGACCTGCAGCGGACATTACAGACTGTCAGCAGTGAGATTGTGCAAAAGCTTTGTGAAGGGCAAAATCAACAGCTCTTACTGATGCAGAAGCAACACACCATTCTGGGACTGACAGTACCAGTTGACATGGCAAGTGTACAGCACACTGGGCGGCGTCCTACCTTGGCACTGGCTATTATGACCCTGTCGTGTGGGCTGTCCGGGCTCATAGCAAGTGGCAACTTGCTTGGACCTGTGATGCTGTCAGGTGTGCATGATGCCGAAACATCTGTTACACCTGGAGCAGGTGACATGACTGCTGATGTTTGATCGCTCTGCTGCTCTGCTTCAACATCCATGGGCGTATTTTGTGGTGCAGCAGGAATCCCCTTGTCCTGTGGCGTCTTCAGGACAGCTTTTCTGTTTTGACGTAGGCGTGAGCTGCCCTCTGTAGAGCAGCCACAAGTGCATCATGATTACTTACCATGGCTTGAATCTCTGCCAGAAGAACAGGGCATGATGCAACTGATACGGCGTCATGTCCTTGCAGCGCAAACTGACGGCCGCCCTGATGGCTATTATAAAACAAGAGTCTTTACCTATCGCTGCTCGCTTCTCAAATATGACCTTGGCCTTTCTTAGTAGGTCCCCTGGACTCTGGCCATCAATGCGCCTGCTGCCTCTGCTGTTGACACTGCTTCGTGAGGCTGTCTCACTGCACTCTGAGGTTGCATCAGTGTCCGCTGATGCTGCCAGGTTCTGCATGGTGCGACCTATTAGGTCTGACAAAGGCTGAGAAGTGGCCTGCCAGCATCACAGTTGTACAAGGGCGGTATCAGAGCAAGGATACTGTTTATGAATCCTGGTTGGTGCTGAGTGTGATTTTCAGAATACCACTTGTAGTTAGACAATTAACACATTCACTCCAAACTTACATGTGGCGTTGCACCCTGGAACTGTTCAATGTCTGGTGACGATGAAGCTGATGTGCCTGGCGGGTTGAAGGCGAAACTGTCTGTTTGCTGCGCAGCTGCTTTGGTGCTGCTGCCTGCCCAGACTGATGTCACGCCAGGTGTGTCATTGCTGAGGCCTCTGCGATCAGAGCTGCCCGCTGAGAACTTGGTAAAGGCCACTGGTGACACTTGCCCTGATTGCGCATCTGGGCCGGGAGTGAAGGGTGGCGGAGAGGGCAGCGTTGACGCAGACTGCCTGACAGCTGCCCCTGCGCTGGTTAAGCTGGTTGGACGCTGAGCGAATGGCTGGGAGTGCGGGGAGTAGCCTGATTCGGAGTCTGGGGACCCAGACTGTGGTGTTGAGCTGTCTGGGGTGATTGATTCCAGCCTGTGGGAGTTGACGGGCTTGTTGGCAAGCTCTGAGCCAGTTCCAGAGATTTCCGACATCCTGCATCCGACGTCACGAGTGATCACAATGCTTTGCGAAGCGATGGCAATCCTGGCATAAACATCTACTGTCTGTTCCCCTGTATAGTCCGGAGTGGAGAATCATCATACGTCACCGTTCGCACCTTTCACAAGACAATATTTAAGAGAATACAGCTCCAAGACATGCCTCGCTTGTATGCCTTTGGCTTGATGTTGTCCTCAACGGCTTTTCTGACAGGCACCACCGATGCAACAAATTTTGCAAGATACTCCAATTGGATTTATCAACGGGGCAAGCTAGTCAATCCCTCGTCGGTTGTTGCGCATACGCGGATGGATGTCCAGTGCTCAGTGTGCCCTTTTCTTACGTTTCAGCCCCCTGCATGAGCATACGTGCAAAGCTCGTCTGAACAGGCAACGACAGAAGCGCCTCTAAGAAATTCAAACTCAAACCTGTACATTGTGGGGTTTGTGATAGCGGGTTGTTGCGGGTTTGATAAGCAGCGGTTGCTGCTCATATTTGCATCAGCACCTTTCCTTTGCAGGAGCAGCTGCATACAGCTCTTGCAGCCCAGTTTGCCGCAGGAAGTGACATCAGTTTGCCTTCCCGCGTGTCATCCTTCCTGGCCGGCTATCATTGGTCGCGTGTTATCCTGCTGTTGTTTGTCACCTAAGTCTGCTCAAGATCTTGGTCCCCGCATGTGGTACATCACAATGCCTTACCTGCAACACTCCGCAAGCTTCTAGCAGCGCCAACTTGTCCTTGAACCATTGCTGAAAGATGTAAGTGACGTGTGTCGAGACTACGCTCCGTTGTACGCACAGCATGCGCGCCAACACTAAACTTCATCTGTACTGCGGTGCGATCATTGTTTTCTGTTCGATATCTCGTGACCCTGGTTGTTATTTCTATTTGATTTGTGATGTAGTTCCCCAATAGATTGACAGCCAGCTGGTGTTGCACAGCTGAACTGCTGTGGCAGCTGCCAGAATGCAGTCCAGGTGCTGCCCCACAGGAGCGGCACATCAGAGCTCGCTGTGCTCCCTGGCTGCCTTCCCGCATCAGCAACAGCTAAGAGTCAGGCCCGCTAATATGCCTACCGTCCAAAGGGCAGCAAGCCCGGTGGCTTCTGCTGTTGTGCGTAGCAGGAGGGCGCTCAACTGCCTTGCTCGCAGGACTAAGAGTGGTGGTGGGGACAGGGATACGAAGCAGACCACCAATGCCTCCAATAACAGCACAGCCTCAAGCAGAACCACATCTCCCCCACCCAGCAAAAGCAGCCAAAGCAATAGGAGCAGTACGCCAAGCAGGAATAGCAAACAGCAAGTGAGCCAGCTTGAAGCATTTGTGCGAAACACTCCAGTGTTGAATCGCTTCCTGGACGGCACCCTCATTCTGGGTGATGCAGTGATGCTAGTGGCTACTGAAGCATCTTCAGAGCGGCTGCCAGTAGAGCAGATACCCGCATTGGCTGCCGTAGCAGTCTCAAGCTGGATCATCGCTGGTGCCATCCTTGGAGATTACACAATGGAGCCAGGTCAGCACAACCACTGTGCCAACCAGGCCTCCACACTGCTGCCCAGCGTACTGGTGTAAGAAAAACCACTCCTCACTCTCATTTCAGCTATCTGCGAGCAACCAACAGCAGCAACTGCCCATGACAGCAGCGCACTAAGCAGCAGCATAACAGTGACTGCTGACAGGTGATTATCTGCCTCCTGCTTTTTCACCCAACCCTCCTGTGCCTGCACTGTACCCTGCTGCAGATCCGGATGCAAACCCCCTTAGCAATGCTCTAGGTTGGCCAATCTTCCAAGCAGTGGTGGATGCAATGATCACCTGGGCTGTGTCCATGGTGGTGTCCATCATTGGCTTCAGCTGGCTGGTGTCAAACTTCATTGTGGATGCAGAGGCAGTGCTGGAGGTGACCAGGGACGGCATGTTGTCACCACAGCTGGAGATCTCTGTGGCTATGCTCATAACAATGGCCTGCTGGAGGGGCATGGCAGCACGGCTGCGGCTGTAGACACAGGAACCAGCAAACAGCTCAAAGCACCTTGGCGGATTATGACTTGTTATTGTGTGTTGTATAGCAGTGGTGAGTCGATCTAGTGACCATGACCGATTGTGAACTGCAGATTGAATGTGCATTGTCAGTGACGAGGTCTTGCAGCTCCTGCTTGTTCTTATTTGGTGGCCACTGAGGCTGTTACGTCTGCTGTCACCATGGTCAGGCCATCCAGCATTGCTGCAGATGCTGGCCACTCTGCATGGGAAGACGATAGTTAAAGTGCAACAACAGATGCATGAAGAAGGTAACAGACTGGGGACGTGAGCTGTTGCCCAGCACACTGTGCTGGGAGCGAATTCATGGCCATGTAAGCACTGGTACTTGTGCTGTTGCAATGTGCTGCTAACACTGGTGCAGCTGTCTTGTGTGGCCAAAGTTTACAGAGGTAATGGTACAGTTTTTGCATGTCCATCATTATTATGGTGTTGCTCATCCTGGTTTTCCACTCTAGTTGCTACAATGTTCTAGTTTCCTGTATTGCAGTCGCTGAGTCTTCTGTCACAGAACGTGGCAGGTGTTTTGTAGCAGTCATGCTTGTCACTGACATTACTAGTTGCGGGGTGAATACATAAATCACCTGTGCATATTCTTGTGCTTGTTTTTTGCTTCAGGCCCCCAGGTCAGTGCAGCGTTGACTGAACTGGTGTGAGTTTTGCACACCAGGCGCCCATGCGCTGCGTGCTGTCCTAATCATGATTTCCCGACCACCCTGCAAGGCAGTTGGGGGCGTTATTGGCCACAGACCTCAAGACCTCAGTGGTCTTGATGGGTCTGGATGGGGACGTAGCGCTTGTCTACTTGCTGACTAACTTGTGAATATTGCAAAGGATGTCATATTGAGACTGAATTGCTTGGTGCTGAGGCTATCATATGTAAGGTGTTTTCGGACAGTAGTAAAAAAATTACACCTCACTTGACCTCATATGTACAGCGCCTGGCTACATAGCTCAGCATCGGCAAGCTGCCAGCAGCATGAGTCTACATGCAGCATTAGCAAGCTACAGCTTGTGCCACACCCATGACACGGGTGGATGCCCGGCAATGGCAGTGTCTGCCACAGAGTGTGCATGCCATGGATTGAATCTCCAAGGAGTCCGCTGCAAGCAAAGAGGTTGCTATCTTCACCTGGCAGGTGCCAGCCAGACTTGAAATTCTGTTTTAATATCAGGCATATGCATGATATCATGGCCGTCTTGTTAACCTTTCAGGCCACAAGTAGCAGTAGTAGTAGTACTAGTACTAGTAGCAGCAGCAGCAGTCAACCTTTCCGGCCGAGCGGCCATTGGGATAAATCAGGATCTTGGTGGCTCAGCCAACCAGCACACCAAAGATCAGTATCAGGCCACAAAGTATATGCCACCAACTAGGCAATTCTACTATGCTGGCAGCATCAGCTGCCATCCCGTGATGGCAACTATGTCGCTCCCACCAGCATAGTGATACATTTCCACCGTCCTGTAGCACAGCTGCACACTGGCTCTGCAGCCAAGTGGCGGCCACTGGCACTTCCCTGGCACTGCGTGCGGCCCGCTCAACAGACAGCTGGAGCTGCCATCAATGTAGAAATTTCTGTTGCTACACTGCTGCAATAGAGCCTTGTTACATGACAGCGCCACTGGCTGGGGCTAGGAGGATGATCATCAGGGGGCTAGTGATGCTCACAAGGAAGTTGATAACCATGCCGGTGCAGTGTTTTTTTGTGTCATTAGCTGAACTTGGCTGTGATTCAGTCTGGAGTTTACACAGCCCATCTGCTGAGGTAGGCAGGCGCCCAGGCTGTGCATGGACCGCAATAGTTACAATCTGCACTGTGCATGGCATCATCTGTTGTGCCGTTGAGAGTTGGGAAAACCAATTCCTCAGATCACACTCACACCATCAGTGAGCCATGCATCACCACCAATGCTTCAGCTGGGCAATGATAACCTCTTCTTGCCAGCTGTGCCCTGCCTCTTCATCTTGGTTACCTGGGGGGTGTTGAACGCTGCTGCTGATTGCCGCTGTTTCTGAGTTGCTGCTGCTGCTGCTGCTGTTCCCTCTGCACTGGTAGTGTTGCTGGGTGTTGGAACTTGTTGCTTGTGTTTCTTTGCCTTGTTCTGTGCTGTGGTTATGTCCAGCTGCGGAGCAGCGGGCTTCTGCAGCTGCTGCTGCTGCTGATTGGGTGTTTCAGTAACTGCTGTCACACTGTGCTTTTTGGCCTTCTTACTCACCTGCTGTGCTGGTTGCTCTTCACTCTGGCGAGCTTTTCTCTTTACTGTCATTTGTGCTGCTGGTTGCAGGTTCTGCTGCCCCAGCCCGGTCACTGGTGGCTGCCGCCGTTGTTTTTCGCTGCTCTTCTTGCCTGAATGGCTGCCGATTGCCCCTGCTGCTGTTGTCTCACTACCGCCAGCAGCAGCCTTCAGTGCTGCTCCTCCCTGCATCTGGGCCTGCAGCAGCTGCTGCACAAGCTCCAACCCAGCGCCTGCTGTGCCCTGCTGGACCAGCTGCCCAGCGGGTCCCACCAACTTCCAGCCCCGCAGACTGCTGGCCACGACCTGCATGCTGTAGGCCCTGCATGCCAGCTCCTGCATCCAGACTGACAAAGCCTCAGGGTTACCTGTGATGCTGGCTGGTGCTGAGTTCACTGCTGCAAAGTGCAGGAACAACTGCTGAAGGGTCTCAGACCTGTAGTGGCAGAGAAGAAAACCCTTGAACAGAAAGCCACAACCAGGAGTGGAATGCCAGAACATAAGCACAATGCGAGTCTGCCTTCTGTGGCTGTTAACAGGGGCTGTTGTGTGGAAGAGTGGGGGAGCTCCAGCTGCGCTGACTTGGTCAATGACAAGCATCCACTGCATCTCTGCGACAAGATCAAGATTGTGCTGCAGAAACCATGGCTCACAAGCGACCTGTCCTGAGCCATGTGTCTCTCGTTTACCACCATGTGTGCTTGTTCACCCACCTGCCATAGTCTTCGCTGCCCAGGGCTGGTGTGGCAACCTCCAGCAGCAGAGATGGGCTACTTACGGCTCTGCATAAGCTGCAGGCAAAATGTCCAGCAACTACTCTGACTGTCCTGGTGTGAAAGTCCACTTGACTGATGATGTGATATCCCAGGCTGTCTCCACTGCTGCTTCTGCTGCATATCTGGCACTGCTTGAGCCCAGCTGCGGCTTTGCTGAGCACAAGAGACACCTTGTTGTGATTGAGTGGATCAAGAGCAGGCAGATCAAGGTTGGCATAGCTTTTGGGAGCTGCTGCCAACGGCAGCACAGGCATATTGGCCTGTATCTCATCGTAGTGGGCTTGCAGTGCGGCAGCTGACGCCATAACACTGAAGTATGTGCGGCTTAAAGCTTTCCAATAAAGCAGCACTGCACAGAAGCTTTGGATGCTGGACTCACTGCCGGAAGACGGCAAATGTTGATGAGATTGATTGAACAGCCACGACGGTAGATTGTTGCTGCTTGCAAAAAAAGTAAATGGCACAAAATCAGGCGCGCAGCAAGGGTCGACCTCCAAGTCCCTGAATTTGTAACAACGCGCGAGAGTCGCGATACTCGCTGTCATGCGCAGGAGTAGGCAATGCACATGTTAACTTGAGCCTTTTTGAGGTAAAAGCTACCCAGCCAGAGGGAAAAGTCTCGCTGGAAACAAGGTCTTCATCTGATAACCAGAGCACACTCCAATCCAGCAGGCCATGCAAGCGTCGATGAGATGGGCCGTCAAGGCTTTGAAGAGTCAAGCAAGGTTGCGCAAACAATTGGCTGGCAGATCAAAATGTGATCAGGCTGGGAAGAAATCAGGCATCTTGGCTGAGTACCTCAGGTAAATACCTGTTGCTATGATAAAAGTCCTGAGCAGCAAGCCATGCAACGCTCATGGCATCGCATAGCAGGCTGTAATACCACTGATTCATGCAGTAATTGCTGCACTCCTCTTCTTGTAACGAACAACACAATGCACAGCACACTGCCATGTTATCAACCAGTAGGTCCCTGCCACTCAGCTAGTTGCTGGCGCAGTGATTATGATCAGTAGGCAACTTGACACAAGTTCACCTTGCACGATGCTGAGATGATCATGTATGCCATTGTGTACTGTTGCAGGATGTTGGACTCAGACAGGCTGCATGCAGATAGCACCCAGTTGGCGGCGGTGCAAGCCCTGCAGCTGCTGCAGGAAAGCATGATGATCAGGCTGGTCAACCAGCTGAACCACACAGCACAAGCCGCAGTAACCAATGGCAGCGCCACCGCCAATCGAACAGCAGCTGTCCTACAAGAAAGATGCAACATGGACGGAGTCACCAGTACCCAAGGAGCAGCAGCAGCAGGCGAAAGATCAGGGAGCAGTCCCGCTATGTCGGACACACTCCCACACGATGCCACTGGACCAGCAGCAACAGACAGCTGCTATATCAGCAGGCCTGTGGTTCAAGGGGCATACCTGTGGGGCCCTGTGGGCAGTGGCAAAACCCTGCTCATGGATATGTTCCTCAGAACTCTACCAGCAGTACCCACCCCTAGTTCAATGCCATCTGGCCAATGCAGCAGCAGCAATGGCAGCAGCACAGGCAGTAAGCAGCACCCACACGGAGCTCAAGAGCTGCAGCTACGTGCTCACAGAGTCCACTATCATGAATTCATGTTGGCAGTTCATGAGCAGCTTCATCAGCTGCAGCAATCCCTGCCAAGGATTGTCACACTGAGCAGGTCAGGCCTCCCCGTGTACAGGTGAGCCTTGCAGAGGACCAAGGCACCAACGACACACCTGCACCTGTAGGCTGTTGAGGTCTATGCCAGCAAATACCTGACAAGAACGCAGCAGCAACGCACCTGGTGGCAGCTATACTGCTGGCATTGCTCCTCGTAGGTGTTACATCATTGTGCGTTTGCTCTGGTAGTTGCAGTTGGGCAGGTGTATTGGATGAGGTACACGTGTGCACTGCAGCTGGAGGTGCAACGACTGTGTTTGCCTGCTGTAGCTGGCCTGTTGATCTGGGTCACATCTGTCATGCTTGCATCCTCCAGCTGCCTGTACAGGACTTGAGGGTATCATCTTGTCATCCACACCCTACTCAGTCGTGGAACAGCAGGTGCAGTATGATCACACTACCTATCGACACCTGCTACAACCTGCTGCTGTTGTTGGTATCTTATGACACTGCCAGGTATGCCGTTCCACCAGAGGACCCCATTCTTGTTGTTGCTCGCACAGCAGCCTCAGGTCTGGAGCTCCTGTGCCTAGATGAACTGCATGTTACAGATGTTGCAGATGCCATGCTGCTGTCACGCCTGTTTGGGGAGATCCTGCGCTGTGGGTGCAGCATCATCTTCACGAGTAACAGACCAGCAAGAGACTTATACAAGGGCGGACTCAGCAGACAATACTTTGAGCCGTTCATCAAGCTCATAGATGACAGACTCCTGCAGTTAAAGGTGGCAGGTGGGAGGGACTACAGGTTGCTTCAGCAGCAGCAGAAGCAGCCGGGACCCGGGGCTGATCCCTTAACTGATGTAAGGTCCAGCACTACGGGATTGTGGTACACTGGGCCGGATGCTGAGCAGGAGCTGCAGCGGCAATGGACTAAGCTGGCACAGCAACTGACAACAACTTGTGAAGGAGCAGGTGCAGCTGCAACGTTAGAGACTAACAGCAGTACTGGATGGACAGGTCATCCGGGTCGCATACCACTGCCTTTTGGCAGAACACTTTGGCTCCCTCAAGCCCTGTTCAGAGGCAGTGGCACAGCAGCTATCACCGCCGCCACTGCTACGCTTGCAAACAAAGACGGAAGTAGCAGCAGTGAACAGCTTCAGCAGCGGCAGGAGCTGGCAGCAGCACTGTTCACCTTTGACCAGCTTTGTAGCAATGAGGGCAGCCGACCATCCCTAGAACATGCTGGCGCCCTGTCAGCCAATGACTTTCTGGCGCTGGTCAGGTCGTGCCCAGTGATACTCATCCGAGGTATTCCCCAGCTGAGCTTCAAGCTGCGTGACGAGGCCAGGCGGCTGGTAACACTTATTGATCTGGTGTATGAGGTTCACACTGTGAACCCAGAGGGGGTGAGGTTGGTTGTGTGTGGACAGGTGCCACCTCATGAGCTTTTCCTGCCCCTGTTGGGAGCAGCAGCAGCCCAAGGGGTCAACCCAAATCTTGGAAAGTCAGGCAGCAGACTTGATGTCAAGCGGTTGGTGCAGGTGCGTTGCACGTGCTGGGCACCAGCAGCGTGTCTCAGAAAAGGCAGAATTCAAGTCCTTTGCCATAAAGTGCCCAGCTCGCCCCAGTGTTTGCATACTGCCACTGAAAGTCTGCTGCCTGATCAGTTATGTGACCGAGGTAGCTGTCTTCTGCTGGACAATGCCATCCCTGCTTTGCAATGTTTTATTGCTTGGGCCTGCTGTGAAATGTGCAGGCATGTGAGCGACTTCCAGCTGCTGCGCAGTGCCTGAAACACACGCATTTTCACTGTTGCTCCTGTGCTGATCATGCGGCACATCTTGGGCAAATCTTGTCACAGGTTGCACTATGGCTGCAGCACTAGTGAGTACTACAAGTGATAGTATTCATGCGTGGCCACTGTGTGCTGTTGCATCGCTGTGCAGGAATATGGGGGCCACGGTAACGCCCAGCCTGCTGTTGTGGACACTTTTGGTGCTGCTGTTGGTGAAAGTGGAGGCCCACAGCAGCATAGTCCTCAGAGCCAGCACAATGGCAGTCCTGTCACTGGATCCAGCTCCAGGGCGTCGGATCACAAATATCAAGGGCCTGTGTCAGCATTGTTACCTGAGGAAGTGTTAATGTATCACAGAGCAAGCTCTCGGCTGGTTGAGCTCTGCATTGTAATTGACACCGCACTGCGGAGTTGAGCAGCTTCGGAATAGGCTCATCGTATGATTTATTCAATGAGTGGCTGGCCCATCAAGTCAAGCTCCTGTGAAGCTGTGTGAGAGTTGGCCGCCTCGATGGCTGGGCAACAGCAGCAGGGTGCCAGTCAGTCTATCTGAATGACTCTTTGTCAGCGCAGCGATTGACCCATAACGCTACCGAGCCCAGCTGTCATTTCCTCCATGCAGCGTCACAGCACAAACCTGGTGTCCTCAATTTTCCTCAATCAATGATGGTTAACAGTTGCTGACCTGTTCGGTGAATTGTTGCGCTTTTTCTCTGAACTTGAACAGTAGGGCTTTGAAGCGGCCTCAGATCCACAGATGGCTGTTTACAACTCATGAAAGCACGCAGTTTGATTGATCGAACCTGTACCTCTCACCAGTGCAATGGCGAACAAATTACGCGAACACCGCCGTCTCTAAACCCGTTTTGATCGCTCAAGTGTCAATAAAAGTGATGAACAAAAAGTGATGCATGCGTTCCGCAAGTACTGATGTCAGTGATGGGGTATGTGTTCAGCAGCCCGCCAAATCACTTGAGGCGACACTGTTTTGCTGCAATGCTGCAATCAGATGTTTCATAGCGTATGTAAGGACCTGCTTAGTGTTTTTTTGGCCTTGAACCGCTGTCGATATGCCACTCATGGGCCACTGCCGATGATTGACAGTGACAGCCCCTGCTCTGTTGCTCTGACATGCAGAGGGCATGGGACGTTACACAACATCGACTGCTAACAGACGCAAGCATTTGAAGGCGACTGTAACAAAATGTTGGGCTGATAGTCGGCAGGACAAAGGTCAACCACTAGGTGACCCAGCTCCACAACATCCTGCGACAGCAGACCCCATTGGCCCTGAGCCGGCAGCACCAGCTGTTGTGCCAGCAGTTGGACCAGCATGTACAGTACCATGCGTCTCACGACAGGAGGAGCACTTGTTGCAGCACCCACATGTGCAGCTCCAGCAGTGCTGACCAATCCAGCACCTATTGCTCCTGGTGCTCAGCAGCCGCAGCAGCAGCAGAAACTGACGTGGATCCAAGCGGTTACAGCAGCAGGAACATGAATACTGCTCGTTTGCAGCCAATGGAGTCAGCAGCAGCAGCTTCTTCAGTCCAGCAGTCACAAGCTCTCTCCCTGCTGCAAGCTGTATTCAGCAGTCAGCAGACAATACCACCACCAACCTTTGCCGCTCCTCAGATACAGGCAGTACCTCCTGTAGTGGCGATCAGTCCAGTAGGAACTTCTCATACTCAATAACAGCAGGAACAGAGTTGCTGAGCATGTTTTCAAAGGCAGCACTGCTTCATGACATGACAGTCAGCTAGTCACGCACTGTGCAGTGCAGCCCAGCCATGTACAAGCTAGGCCTACTTTCAGGCTGCTTCCAAAGTAGTGCTAAGTAGTCGGCACTCCTGTTGGGTCAACTTGGCTGCAGCTTATCTGTTGCACAGCATTGAACTTCAGTCACCGGGTGCCACCCGGTCTTGGCAAGACCAGCACTGAATCCACCAAGGCTCCATTTCAGAGTCCCTGCTGATCTATAAGTGCACCGACAGTTGTGCTGCTCGCACTGCTGTGGATGTATACATACGGTACGGTACCAGAGAAGGTAGGGCCCTGATGGCTCATAGGACCATCCCATTGGCAACAACAACTTACATGTGTCAACATCAAGATGAGATCTATAACTTACACCACGGAGGTGCAAGTAACATCAACCGCGGGATAAACCCTCACTTATAAATGTGATAAGACCTGTTACTTGACAACAGGTGCATGAACATCAGGGCTGCAGCCACTGTCCTGATGTTCAGGTGACTGAACCAGCATGCTGTGGAGCCTGGCTGCCATCACACACAGATGCACAGGGTGCATGATCATGTGGAGTCATAACTGTGTGACATTGGGGAAATGCAGTTGTGGCAGTGGGTTGAGGTCACAGGTGGTGTTTGTGATGCTGAGTGCAATGATTGCACAAACCACGGGCAAAGCAGGTCTGCATCAAGTTGACAAGACACAGTCAGATATCTGCTCAAGGGCACCACACGCAAGTGTAGGAACCAAGTAATAGTGGTTTGGGGAAACAAGCAGTATCTTGGTGCCACCAAAGTTAAAACAATTCCTCCGGGTCAGGTGCCTTCACAGCCGAGGCCACTCAGTATACCTATAGGACCCAAGTCTGCCTCGTGGAGGCGCCTGTGACATGTACAGGCAGTAGACTAACACAATGTACAAGGTCAACCCATAGACTTTCTAGGAGGCTCATTAGACCGGAGACCCACAATCTTAGCTCTCAAACCAATTGTGGATCCACAACTGACACAGACCTGTGAGCTGATGCTAAGAGGCTAAAGTATACAGGGTTTGCACCAGTGCCACTGGTTATCCCCATAACCACCATACATTCAGAACTGTACAGCACCTCCCACCATCTCATGTCAGACAAGATAGCTCATGAAGTTCACAAGTCATGGCACGACATATATATGCATATATATATGCACCAGCAGGCGAGGCACTGGCAATAGAAGTCACTTCCTCGTACATTGAATGTAAATTTAAATGATCACCAGTCCCTGACCAGTGGTCAGCCCACTCAGCTAACTGCAATGGTAGCAGTGCTGCAATCTTTTAACAGCATATGACAATGGGGCAATTGTTGCAACAAATGTACAACAGCAACAAGCTGTTCAAGTTAAACTGAGACATGATGTGAACCTCATTCACAAGCAGATGAGACACTTTCAAACTCATTGTTTTGCTGATGCAAGCGTTGTCCAGCTGATAGCAGACTCTGCTATTTAGTCATAAGTACTGGCTGATCAGCCCCATGACTCATGAATGTGGGAACAGTCAGATCGCCAGCATCCACTCTTGATTGCGGCAATGACTAACTCATGCCGTGATTTTCACATCACAAATTGTCAACTGCTCTAAAGCAAACCCACCAGAGGCGCCAACCAATATTATTTGGCAGATGCTGGTCCACAGCAACTATTAGTGATGGAAAGGTGGTGCCCAGGGCCATGCGCCCTTTTCGAGTACTTGCTTAGGTGAGACTAGTCACACTAGTCACACACAGGCTGAAGCAAGCTCGCACAAAGGATGTACATCAAAGTAACAGACAGCAGTATCTGCCACAGCAAAGCGGATTTGTTGCGCACGTGCCATGCCCTGGCCTGCTGAGTGCTGTGGGCCCTTGTCATCTCAACATTCTGCCCCCCTTTATCCAAAAAGCTGTACAGCATATCTCTGGTTTCCGTTGCCACCATCAAGCATGCAGCACCAATGTTGCTATTTTGCAGTCAAGAACATGCACTCCTGCTATGATTCATCACAGAGGGGTACCCTCTTTATGATATGCCTGAAGTTGGTATAGTGTAAGCTTCACTGGTTCAGTGTCAGACTCTACACCTTGCGGTAGATGCACAATAGGTAAACCCAGCAGTGGATGTGTATGGTGATTTAAGCACCGCCTGCCAAGAGACAGTGTATTCTGAGCTCCTTCAATCAAGTCAACAACCACTGACCAATCAGCTGTTCCTAGGATGGCACATCCTATCATAGTACCAGAACAGCTGATTAGCGAGCATCAATGTTTGACAGGGATTACTGGCAACTGTAAGTGGCAACTGTGCATGGCTCTTGCAAATTATACCAGATGTCATCGACAAGTCAGCCAGATGAACCTCATGATGAGCTAGGGATCAAGCACCAGGCACTTGAGCTAAGCATGCAGGTTGACTGGTAGGACATGCGTTCCGAGGTGGTCAGCCGCCATTGTCACTCTCATCCCCCATGAATCACCACAGTATGCATGTAAAGCCATTGCATCTGTACCAGGTCATCCAACTACAGTAAGATTCCCGGCAGCACAGATATGCTGCATCAATATCACTGAACATTAGTCATGGTGCACCAGTTTCATAGGCCAACCCAATGCCTGAAGGCATGCACTAGTTCAAGGGACAGATTGCACCATGACCTGTGTGTTTGAGACATCACAAGACTGGATGTGCCGCTCCACTGAGGAATGAATGCTGTTTGTGGGACCAGGTCATGCCCAACACCGGGCCCATATCAATGATAGCAGCATGATTTCACCAACAATCGGCATCTCAGATGCGATACCCCCCATCATTGTGAACCTCAATCAAGACCCACCCATGCTGTGCATTTTAATGACTAACGGTTCACTACGCAGCAGTTCAACGAGGCAAAAGTTGTCTAGTGTCATCTTGACGAATGCTCTGAATATGCATGGGCACTTATTGAAATAGCACACACCAGCAGTTGCCAGTGGACAGACGACTGGTGCTAATGGGACACTTTTGTTGCATGCAACTCCTTGTGATCACAAAGTTTGTTGTTTTTCCTTGATTCCTCTAGCAGCCGCTGACTTTGTACAGGATGCAACAGCAGGCCACATTATTGTCACACACAATCACTGTAAACATTTGTGGCCTGTGATCACTGGCCAGCAGGGCAGGTTCTGCATTTGTAGTCAAACAAACAACACAAGTGTCAGTGCAAGCTTCATTGATCACCCACGAAGTTCCCTCTCCCACAATATCACGGTGTTGTATGGATCACGCCAGCGGAACCACCACCCACCCCCCACCTCTGCCACCAACCCCGTGATGAAGTTGACCTGAAGTCCTCCTCCCCCCCCCGCCACATCTACAGCACAGGTCTTGTCACACAATGAGGTACCACAGTTCTGCAGCCATTGCCAGTGTGAGCGCCCTCTGCACCACGGTGACCTGGCCCGCCTGCCGCCTGCCCACCTCCACCTCAGCAATCTTTCCTGCAAGAGCCCAGCTCAGTGCAGTGCCAGCAACCAGGGTTGCACCCTGAGCAGCAGACACAACAGCAGCAGGAGCAGGACCAAGGGTGGGCAGCGTGCTCAGCCAGCCAGCAGCATCCTCGGCCCCAAGTGATGTTGCCAGCCGCGGCAGCAGGAGGCCCAGTTCAGTCATCATCAGATCTTCATAATGCGCCAGGGTGCCTGCCCACACCAGCGGCAGCAGAGAGTACGCCAGTTTGATGTAAGGGACCTCCTCCTCCTCCGCTCCTGTAGCAGCCCGCTGCTTGTCACTCTCAAAAACTGCCGCTGCAGGGCTGCCTGAACCTGGCAAGTGGTTGATGTGTTCTGCAGTCTTCTGCCTGAGAAACTTGCCAATGGCTGCTCCGGCCTTGTTCCATGTCCACGCAACTGTTCCTGGTGCCGCCAGCAGCAGAGCAGAGAGGGCCAGGTGAGGGCCCTGGTGGCCCAGAAGGACATCGGCAGGAAGACCTACCTGGTGACACAGCTGAGGCAGCCTGCAGAAGAGATGAAGGAAGCACAAGAGACAGCCACATCAGCAGCATTGCACACATTAACTGCATCGCACACATTAGCTGCAACTTCAAGTACTGCATGCGCTGCTACATGAGTTGCATGAGTGACTGAGTAAGTCATGTTCAAATCGCAGCAACAAAGCCTCTGTGCCATTGCAGTCACCTTGGTGATGAGCTGAAGCTACAACCTTCAATGTGACATGTCACAGGTTGGATTCATTGATTTATCTCTGTCTCATTCCACTGGTGCATATCTGTCTCACCTGTGCAGCAGCACTGCTCCCAGAAGCACGTACATCAGCGTGAGCTCATGCCATGCTGCCGAGTGCTCGCGCCACAGGTCAGCAGCAGGTGGTCTCAACCTCCACTGAGCACTGCCACTCTCACAGCTCCGCAGGCAGTTGCCGCACACAATGCAGTCGTGGTTGTCAGGCAGGAGCCCTGGGCGTGTGTTCATGGGGCAGCCATGCAGAAGCAGGGCATGACTGTCACTGCTGCTGGCGGTGACCGCGTCAAGTGCAGCTGCACCGCTTGTAGTGTCTTGACTTCCAGCAGTTGCAACGGTGACTGCAGCAGCTCCAGGTGTATGTGTCATGGCCTTGGTGGTCAACACTGAGTTGTTCAGCGTAGCTGAAGCTGAGCCTGTTGTACTGGTGCCAGATGCCACCCAGCGGCCCTGCAGGACAACCACAGCAGAGCAAGCAAACGGCTGTTGGTCTTACCGCTGACACAAAAGTACTGGTGCTTGCTTGCTGCTGACCAGTGGTAGCTGCATTAGATGCACAGAAGGCAGAACAGCCCTGAGATGATTGTGTATGCAGAACAGGTTATCTAGTCACTCATTGCAAGCTGAACTTGGTTTGCGCACATATACTAGTATATAGTACTGATGGCACTGCAGCCCAACCAATTGCAAACTAACACGTTCACTGAGAGCACGCTCAACCACCCTTGGCCATGTGGTCGACACGCATGTTACATGTGCAGCAAACCTACAGCAACATAAACAGAAGCGGGCCTCACCTGGTGACATGGGCGGGTGCAAGCAGCAGCAGCACACAGACCAGCTCTACTGCGGATTTCAGTCATGGCCAGCTTGGCAAACAGACCATTCATGCCCCCTATTGGGCACAGTGCTCGACACCACAGTCGCCTCTCAAAGATAACGGAGCAGCCAACAGCACCAGCTGCACCCCACAAGCACAGGTCAAAGTGATGAATCACATGTCAGGCTTTGCCAACATATGTGATGCCGTCAACAAAGGCATCGCTGCTGGGGCAACAGCTGATGATGATGCATGAATGCCAATCACTGTGTGGCACGTTGAAGACCTCTGTGGACAGCTGACGACATCAGCCGCTGATGGTGTACTAACTGGCAGTCAGTACAGCCAACAATGCCACAGTATGCATGGCCTCCTACCTGTGATGAGCACCAGCAGCCATCCAGAGAGGTAAGCATGGTGCGGCAGATCCCAGACCTCCTCCCACAGCAGTATGGCAGCAAACCCAGTCACCATGGACCAGTCAGCATATGCCCTCAGCTGCATAGGTGGCCAGCTCCTGGGCTGCAGCTTCAGCCTGTGAGGCAGCAGCTGCTGCAGCTGACGCCACCTGTACTTGAGTGTCCTGCAGAAGTGACTGTTGGTGCTGCTGGTGGCCCTTTCTGTGGGTAAGCTACTCTCCTGCACACTGTTCTGCGCCTGCTGACCCGTAATCATGAAGGGGCTGTTGAGGTGCAGCAGCATTGACACCAACACAAAGCAAAAGGATTGAGCCAGCAGTAGCGGTGGGAAGGTCACATTCATCTTGCATAAGCTCGGAGTGCGTCAGCATCAGTACATGGCGTGCCTGCTGGGGTCTTATGCTGCCTGCATGAGTTGCAATCCATGCATCATTCCAGAAGGACTCACTGCTACCCCCTCTCAGTGGAAGCAAACACAATATCCGCTGGTACATGTTGTGAAAGCTGCAGGTGACACTGCCTGATGTACTGCAAACTGTGCTGAGCAGCCAGTGAAGGAAACCTGTTACCTGCGGCCTGGACTCACCAGATTGAACACCAAGCTCTTCCAACCAGGGGAAAGCTGGTCATGACCAGGGGCCACCAGCCGGCCCAGAAGAGAGTGAGAGCGGCGCTGTGTTCACGATCCTGCAATGAAAGAGACCGCAGCTTCTCTTCAGTCTCAGGTACAGACAGTGCAATCATCACTTGCATGCCATCTGAAGCCGAAACAATTATGTTGGCCAGGCAGGACTTCCTGAGCACATGTCAAGATGCAAAAAGCAGTGCAGAGGTGCAGTCAATTGCTGGGCTGCATCAAGCCCTTGATGTTGTTACCTGAGGTCCAAGGAACAGGCTGGCCACTACCAGTGGATACAACCACTTGGTGATGTTGTTGAGCCCCTGGGGCCAGACCTGAGTGTCCAGCATGTAAGCCTTCAGCCATGGCAGCAGCTCCAACAAGTCAACCCGCTCACGATCAACACTTTCAGTGGCTGGCCAGAATTCATCTTCATCAAGCACAAGCATTGGTCCTCCACATGGTGTAGCCATGGACACCGCACTCAAGCCAGTGCTGTTACTGCTGCTTACTGCTCCCGTTGCTGCTGGATGCAGCATGATCGCCCTCTGCACCAGCCCTTCCAGCTCAGCTGTGTTTCCTGAGAAATGGTACCCAGTCAATTTCTTGACAGCCGCATTGGTCAATGCAACAGAGCCATAGCCCCGTAGCTCAGCGCCCACGGCTGCAGCCTGCAGGGCCAGAGGGGCAATGTCTGAGGCCCTGGCCCGCAGTGGTGGCAGTGGTATGTTGATGCAGCCGCTCAATCCCTTGGCTACTGCTGGGGCAGCCTGATGCTCAGGCCTGGTACTTGATGCTGGTCCTGAGAGCTCAGGCTGCCTGAGTTTCTCCACTAGCTGGTTCACCGTCATCTGGCTGGTGAACATCAGGCGGGTTCCCAGGGCCATCAGCAGTGTGCCAGAGGTTCTGCTCCCTGCTGCTGATACAGCAGGACCAGATGCTGACTCCAGCATGTGTCGCACTTCAGCATCAACTGCTTGTAGCAGGGCAACCGGCGCCTGCAGGAACACAACGCCAGCACATGCAACAGCATCGGTGCAGAAAACAGATGCAAGCTCATCAAAGCTGCGACAATGCCATCATCACTAACACAGCAGATCAACACTCCACTAATGCCCATTCGTCTCTGTCAGCCTGTCAGTCTTTTCGATCTTCACAAAGGGTTCCAGGCAGCTGCGATGCTGTCGCCAAACAGCATGCATCACCCCATTTGCTGGCTGACCTTGTGCAGATTTTTCAACACCAGTGTGCCTCTGGTCAGGTGCTCCAGGATCTCTCTCTCACACGCATCTGCTGTTGTGTGGTCACAACCTGTCGTTCCGTCAGCCCTGGTGTCACAGGCTAACAACTGCTGGGCCTGCAGCAGCCCTTCAGCAGTGTTGCAGTCCACTGCCACCAAGGGTTTGTTAGGATTCTGTGTGGCCATGAGTGCAAGCGCAGGACACGATCATTCTGGCAGCCCAATGATACAAATGACAGGTTGTGGTCAGGTGGCTTAGGAGTGACTCAGCACCTGGGCTGAGCTTGTTGCCTGAGCAACTGTCTTGTAACACAGGTGCAGCTCACCAACCAGTGGCTGTCTGTTTACGCAGGAGAGGTGGTGTGTTCCGTTACCTGCTTTGTGAGTCCCAGAGCGTGTATTGTTGCTGCAAGTCTCAGCTTGTTCAGCCCGGCATCACCGCTGATGCAAACCGGCAGATGACTGCTTGCTGCTTTTGATACCTGACACATCATGAGCAGAACATCATGGCAAGGCAGCCTGGGTGTCCTTATTCATGCAGAACTGCCTGGGTGAATGATGACATATGCATAGAAGCTGAAGTCGCGACTGCACAAGATACAATACAGTCAATGTTTTTGATATCCTGTTGCTACGAGGGTAATTAATGCAGCGAAGGCTGCTATGATCATAGCAATCACAATTGTGGCCTGAGGGGTTATCCATTGACTTTGACGGCTGCTGGGGATGCTCTGTAACCGTACAGCTGTGTCAGCCCATGGTACATAATGAAAATACCTGTTTCTCAATCTTTTCATGCTGCTTTGACACTCCTGCAAGAGGCTGCCAGCTGGGGGAGACCAGGGTGTATCGAGGAATAGCAGCTGCAGCTGGTGCCGCGGTGCATTTCTTGACCATCTGGGGCAGTGGAGAGGAT
The DNA here is from genome assembly GCA_018290735.1 of Coelastrella sp. MACC-549. Classification (NCBI taxonomy): domain Eukaryota; kingdom Viridiplantae; phylum Chlorophyta; class Chlorophyceae; order Sphaeropleales; family Scenedesmaceae; genus Coelastrella; species Coelastrella sp. MACC-549. The sequence continues at coordinate 118,884 of JABEVS010000128.1, forward strand.
GCAGAAGGTGCTTCAGAGCCCGTGCTTGGCGTCGCTGGGACCATCGCATGCACAGGGAAGGCGGTAGAGCTCGCAGGCAATGGCGATCTTACAGGCGCAGTACTGCATTGTAGTTCCGTCCTGTGGGGGGCTTGACTGCTGCCTGTGTCGGGCTGGCGAAGGGCTCTTACGCCTGTCTGCACGGTTAAATCCGGAAGCGATGCACACAGGACTGGGTGGAGCTCGATCGAAACACCGCTGGTGTCCACGCAGGCTGCCTTAGTTGACCGAGCAGAAACGGATAGCAGAATGGGTGTTACATATTGAAGTACACTTATTTTTACATGGTGTCGAGGCAGTTCAAGCTTACAGTGCTATGTTCATGTCTCCCCACCTTGCTGAGCAGCCGTGAGGGCTTCCAAAGCATTCTGCGGCATACCAGTAAATTCTCTTGTCTTATTTGCCATAAATCATGGCATCTGGTTGCTGATAAGGGCTGCATGTCTCCGTGGGGGCTGTCGTGAATGGCTGGCTTTGCCAGCTTTCCTGTGTCAGGCACCGAGATCCGCTTACACAATTACAGCCTCTAACTATTTGCATCTATATAGTATTAAATATGCAGACTACGGAACCTCATACTCAAGACAAAGATAAATAGAAACTGGCCCACCTCGGGGGTGTAACCCCCTAACTACCTATTTCGGAACCTACATTGCAGCAGTTCTTGCAATTGTGAACTCGACAAATAATGGAGGACAACAGCCTGGAATTGTATCAATGCACTTGCAGACTGCACCCCTTCCCGTGCTCCCGCGAGGTGACCACGCAGCGTTGAGTACAGCAGCGTGTGTTCATAGTGCTCCACCGGCGAGGACAAGGCAAGGGTAACATATTGCAGCTGATGCTTGTGCATGTTTGCCGTTTGATCGCCTTACTTTGCGTGCATGCTGCCGCGGGAGAAGGATGGACTCAACACAGCAGGACTCCATCATGATATTGGCTAAGGACTGAAGCAGAAGATAACAATTCAGCATTATCAAGTGAGGCCATTAACGTATATTACTACTGTCTGAAAACAACCCAGCATAGCGGTCCAACGGCGAGACCAAGGTCAAGATGACATGCAAAAGAAATTACGCCATGCAGCAAGTTCCTCACCAAGCAATCTAGAAATATTGACAGCAGCAGCAGCAGCAGCAGCACTATCAGAAGACGGTATAGAGGAAAGCTTCATTGCAGCAACAGTCATGGCCCCAACGGCAGCGGCTATGCCCTGTTGTGACACTCCTGCTCTGGCCGCTGCTGATTGAACGGGCGGGTTACACTCATGTAACTTACAACTTGATTCTGAATCACCCCTTGCATGTCTCTTATGGTCAAGAGACAGCATGGAAGTGTCTGACTCTGAACATGCAGGTGACAAGGCCCTTGTCACCTTCATTCTCAGACACTTCCATGCTGTCTCTTGACAGTGTCGATGGCTGCTGCTGCTGCTGTGGTGTTCTCCTCCTTTGCCTCTTGCTTTTCTTGTTATCAGCTGTTGGCAGCGTGTATAGACAGCAGCATATGCCACGGGTCCCGAGGGTGTGCGTGTGATATCACACAGGTGCACCTGACATCACGCTGATCAGCGAGCTTGCAAGCTCGCTGATGGCAATTGCCATTGAACGCTCTGCTAGTATGTAAACCGACTCATACAGGCAAGACTATTTGGTGCTACGGCTGAATCAATGGGGACTTCTGAGAACACTGCAGTGCTGACAGCTGAAGTCCAGTGAAGCAAACTTTCCAGTCCGTTTGTCGTGCATGCAGCTGCATGATTACTAATCTTGTAGAGGTTTTTGCCTGTGCTAAGGACCAACAACAGCACACACTACACAACACCATAAGCACATTGACAGCGGTGCACCTGGCTTCGGTTGGACAACTCAATAGCTTCCTAGAAGAGCCTTGCTGTCACACTTGCGGCCAAAAGATTCACCTCCACCACCTGCTTCTGCTGCTGCTGGCACGTGCCATGCATGTGCACATTGTTCAGGAGGGGGGAGGGGGGAAGACTTATACCATGTAGGATCAGCAGCCCTCAACATCAACAACAGCAGCTGCTGCAGAGACGCATGAGAACATCCGCTACATTATCTGGTGCACGTCTGACATCCAACAGATCATCCTGCGTGATGCGGTCAACATGTTATTGCTGTTCTCCTGCTGCTGATGCCATGAATTGTGCCGTCAGACAATAACACATGCAGATCACAGGCACTGTTGGTGAGTCAGGCATGATCCCACATCAGAAAGCACAAGTCATATAGAAGCAAGGATGGTTACCCTTTCCAACTGCAAGGCCCTTGAGAGGAATACTTTGTAGCTCAGCCACACTAGCATACTAAAATTTGGCCACCCTCAGGGGGAGAAGTCATAGCACAACACAAGTTACTCAGTGGGGAGCCCCACGGTGGCAATTCAGCTAGCGACCCTGCCGCATGTGAACTCTCAATGAGATACAGGCTTGATGAGGGTACATGGTGCATTGCACACATCGTACGCCTGAACCTGATGCCTCAACAGAGAGGTCGCGAACAGACACAAAGACAATGACCCACTCAGTGCTGCAAGGCCCTTGACAAGGGCACACGGGGTCTGGCTGATGTGCCAGATAGTGTAGCCAGCAGATGAGTGTCGGCACATGCTGCAGGAGTTCAGTTCTGGCAAATTCACAGCAGTGTTGCACACCTGCCAGGCTCAGTCAATGAGTCACTGCTGAGCATGTGCCGACACAGATCTGCTAGCTACATTATCTGCCGCGTCCGACAGTGGCCCCTCAAAGATGACTCCCTGTAGCAATAGAGACCACAAACCCACAACATGCAAGCAACACCTAGCTGTCCATGAGCTGATGTAAGCAACCGAGACCAGCTTTTGCCGCCTGAACTCCACATCTATTGCTGTTGATGGCAATGATCAAACTGCAGAGTAGTGCATATGAGATCAGACTGCAGAATAGTGCATATGATGGTTGACTGAGCCATCATGTCTCATTTCTCCAAAGGCCCTTGAGAGGCCTTGTCAGAGCTCCAATCAGGCTCGCTGCCAGGAAGGGCAATATACTATATGACTGTTATACTGCATCCAGCCAATGGAGATCTAAAACGCTCCTACTAGCACTTATAAATACCCATGTGCACTACAAACACACTACCAGGCCAAAGAGCAAAGGAAAAAGGATCTGGTTCTAACAGGAACAGCCCACCTCAGGCACATAAGACACATGGACCACAAGAGCACAACCGGTGGCTGTAACATGGTCTGATTTTGGTCTTATTGCTATCACCAGCAAGTTGGGCAAACTGTTTTGCACAGGCCTGTTGTGAGCCCCCCCCCCCCTGAGACCACTGATGACAGACCAGCACAAGGAGTGTCAACCAGCAGCACCACTGGAAGAACTGATCAGGTTGAGACGTGAACTTTGCAAAACAGGTACTGCTACACCAGCAACCCTGCCCGATTTCTAGAAATTTATTCTGGGAAAAAAAACCTAATGGAGCCCATACAGATAACATGCCAAACACCACAAGCTGCTGCTGTGCAACAATCACAGTGCCAAATGAAAAGCTGCTTGGCTGGTGAGCTAGCTTGGCAGTGTGCTGTGTGGTGCGACCACTGAGTAACCCTGCTGTCATGACTCAAACCAACCTGTGCAGCAGATCCCGTCCCTCCCTGATGCGGGTGATGTTCTCACACAGCACGGTAGCAAAGCGCTCATAGACTTCTTCTGTGGCTGAGCCCATATGCGGCAAGGCAAGGACACAGGGGTGCCTGTGCACACATCACCAGCAGAGGGGGAAAGTGTGGTGGCAAGCAGTCAGCACCAGGCTGATGAGGAGCTGTACAAGTGAGGTGATAGGAGTGTGGCAGTGAGAGGTCACAACAGCTCCACATAATCTAGTACCGGATTTGCGCTGTGAAGTGCACAATATGCAACACTCAGCCTCTACCAGAGCTGCCACTGTCGAACATACATCAGGATAATCTGTTGAGGTACAGGTGCACATCTGGCAAGCCCTCTGCAGCTTGTACAAACACACATGCAGCGGGCAGAACACTCACCTGTACAGCTCCTCTTCAGGATCAGCTGGCTCCACCCAATGAACATCCAGGCCCACACCAGCAAGCTTGCCAGACCTCAGGGCTTCTAGCAGCGCCTCCTTGTCAATGACAGGCCCACGAGCTGTGTTGATCAGAACAGCACCCTCCTTCATCATGCCCAACTCCTTTCTGCCAATCAAACCCTTTGTCTGTGTGTTCATTGGACAGTGTAAGGACACCACATCAGACTGCTGCAGAAGTTGTTCCAGCTCTGCCCGACTACTGCTGCTGTCAGTGCTGAGCACTTTCATGCCAAGGCCTTGTGCTGCTGCTGCCATGCACTTGCCAACTTTGCCCATACCAATGATACCCAGCGTCTTGCCGTCCACCTCATGCCCCACCGGGTCACCAATGATGCGCTCTTGGAAGGCCGTGCGAGCCTCATCCACCCGCCTCATCAACATGAGCAGCATCATGATGGCAACCTCTGCTGTGGCGTTGTCATTGTAACCTGTGCAGGCGGTGGGCAGGCCAGTCAGGCACACTTTGCTTATGGCAATCAGAACAGGGGAACATGCCTCAAGAACACTTGATGACCAGGGAAGTGCCTGCACACCTGTGAGCTGTTTCATAGTCACCACCATCTGGTAAAGCCTGATGGACATGATTCTTGCAATGAATCTTGAAGCATTCCAGATTCTTGGCAAAAACATGTCCATCAGGCTTTACCAGATGGTCTCGAAGACTTTCAGAGCCACAAACTCTGGCCAAACAGCTCAACATGCGCCTTCATCTGCTGAAAACTCGTTCACCTGTTGGGACAGAGCAGTACATGCACGGAGAAAAACGTTGAAAATCAAGTATTTTCCAGTCTTCTGCTGCTGCGCTGCTGCCAATCCACAATCCAGTCTCACCTGGCGCTATAGTAACAGGCACACCCCGCTTCTCAGCAGCCTCTGTGTCTATGTTGGCGTACCCTGCTGCAGGCTGTGCAATTAGCTTCAGATCTTTGACTGCATCTATGGCTGCTGCATCTACAACTCCTGTTGTGGGTACCAGCACCTTGGCATTGGCAACCTGTTCTGCCAGTGGCCTGTTTGGATCCATGCGGTGGAGTCTTGCCCAGCTGGGAAGCATCCTCTCAAGCCTGTAGACATAAGATAGTACAACACTTGGCACACTCAGAGACGTCACCCATTGAGATGTGTAGACTGCATAAGTCATACATATGCTGACGCGGTTGGATTCTTCAATGGTGCACAGTGTGTTCATGCACGTGAAGTCAAGCACTGACACCATGGCCTAGACATCCAGATGCCGGGTAGCCAGCAGGAAACTCTCTCGTGCGATTTCAACCCATTTGGCACCAAGGTAGGGGACTGCTGGCGGCGACACATAGCTACGTGAGCTATGTGAACAGACTGGCGCCACAGCGCAGCATGTCAAGCCAGGACAGGCTGCAGCACTATGGAGCTGAAGCATGCTGGCACAGGAGCAGAGCTGTCTTGATGCTAAGACTGTATCATTACTGTGTAGTACCAGCGCGGCAAGCGAAAGCTTGGTGAAGCGAAGGAGGATTACTAAAGGGTTATGCAACAAGGAGGGCAATTAGAGGCAAGGCCAGCTACTGCACGCTTACTTGTCCCCAGGTTTGTGCCAGCCATCATAGCACCACCAAATCTCCCATACGTCATCACCGCTGCCGAGAGACCCCATGATCAACCTCAACAGGAACAGGCTGCGGGAGGGTGGGCACTAGGCGCCAAATGTCTACTGTGTCCTGCAGTAGCTTAAAATGACTAAAGATCAAATGTGCAAGCACATCATTGAGCTGATTGTGCCTTGGGAGTCCCGCAACGTGCGGCAGGCTATGTAACCCCCAGTTTTGTGTCGTAGCTGCCAGAGCTGGAATACAAGTTGCTGTGCACGGATGTAGTCATGTTGTGGGTGCATTATTCCAGTGATGATGCTGCTGGCGTACTTGTTGTGTTACTCCGGGACCGCAGTAATTTCGTGCTGATACAGGTGCAACTGTGCCCCTGCGTTGATGGATTTTCTTGTGATTACGTTAGATTTGACGCTTTTGTGCGCTGTGCCGTGTCTACCGCCGCTGAAGCTGCTGACTTGAGAAACGACGGTACGGTGGGCGGCGAGAGGTTACACAATGCCTACGAAACTTCATGAAAATGGCAAAGTACAGGAAAAACGCAAGGACAAGCAGAAACCTGTGCTCGAAAGGGTCCCTCAACAGCATCAAGCAAGTGATGATGGCAACACCAAGTTTGCGCGCTGCCTAGGCTCCACAGACTATGCCACACGTGACAAAGGCGTGCAAGCACTGTCCAAGTTTCTGCTGTACAAAAATGAGTTGCCAGAGCTGGATGTGATGAAGCTGTGGAAGGGCCTATTCTTCTGCTTTTGGCATTCTGACAAAGTGCCTGTGCAGGTGTGGTGGTCTAGTGGCAGCATCAGATACCAGCTCATAGCGTTCATTGTGTATACGTTATCCTACTTAATGTTCATTGTGTATACGATGCTCTTGCAGCTTAGAGGCCATTGTCAGGTTATTGGCTGTAGTATCACAGACTATCTGCATCCTTGCGGTATATCCTGCGGTTTCACTTCTCCCTGCATGTTTTGGGTGCAGCTGGGTAGCGACTTGTTCGGCTGAGTTGCCAGCATATGCGTCTTTGCTGCATTAATTGCTGCAGACTGAGCTGGCAGAGCGCTTAGCTGGCCTGCTCTCCCAGATGCAACCACGCATGGCCCAGCTGTACTGGGCAGGTCTGCTGGCCACACTGAGGCGCGAATGGTTTGCCATGGACCACCACAGACTCGACAAATTTTTAATGCTGGTCAGGAAGTTTGTGGCAGCTCTCTTCACACGACTTCAAGCAGCCGACTGGTACGTATTGCATCGCAGCTGTCACCCTGGTTGTGCAAGCTGTACAGGCTGCTGAGCACTGCACTTGCTTGCAGCTGCTGCTCTTTCATGTGCAGTGAATGTCACATCAGCACTGTCTGCTTCCAGCGACACACTGATATTACCTGGGAATGCGGCTGCCATTTGTTGTCGCTGTGTCTGGTCTGCCAGGGACCGCGCCGCCATCACCTCCTTGACCCTGCAGCTGCCCCTGGGCCAGGATCTGCTGCCGCCCACGCCCAGCAAGAGCCTGGGCCTTTCCTACCACATTGCAGATGTGTGGCTGCAGGAGCTGCAGAAGCTGACAGCAGCAGCAGAACAGCCTGTACCTCATGACAGCCTCCTGCAGCTGCTGGAGCCGTTTGTGCTGGTGTTGGAGGCGAGCGGGGAACAGGCACTCAGCACACGAGTCAAGTGAGTGCGGGCAGCAACAGAAGCGTTGATGTGTTGATTGGGTCTGAGACACGCAGTGTGTGGGCCAGAAGTCATGCACGCCGTCTTTTCTCCCTCCCAGATGTAGGCTGTCCCACCATTGATCCTCTCTGCTCTTGACAACTCGTGCTGTGCAGGGAAGCAGTCTTTGATGTTCTTGCAGCAGACGTTGCCGCGGCAGCAGCAGCAGACCCTGGTGACAGTGAGAGTGATGATGAAAGCAGTGCACACTACACCTACTGTCAGCAACTGGATGCTCAGCAGTTGGCAGCCCAGCTGTTCGAGCGGGGAGCAGCAGAAGGGGTGAAGGCACGAAACAGGCAGCTGTTATACAGCATCAGCAAGGAACTGCAGAAAGCAGCAGGTAAAGGGAGGAAGAGGACAGCAGCAGCAAGAGGAAGCGAGCAGCAGCTGGAACAGAAGCAGAAAAAACAAAAGCGACAGCAGATGGGCCAGCATCACCAGCAGCAGCCGCAGCAGCAAGATACGGATGATCAACCAGGCCGGGTTCCGCAGCAGCAGCAACAGCAGCATCAAGAGGACATCATGATGGAGCTCGAGCAGAATCAGCACAACCAGCAGCAAGATGCGCCGCTTACCAAGGCAAAAAAGAAAAAGAAGCAGAAGGCACAGCAAGCACACAATCAAAAACAACAGGCTGAGCAGCAGGTACAGCCAACTGCAGCTAATGGTTTGACAGCTGCAAGCAAAGTGAAGGAAGCCCGTGGGGCTAGGTTGCAACAGCAGCAGCTGGAGACTGCAATAGGAGGCGATAGCCCAGCAGCGCCAGCGGCAGCGACACCCCATGCAGCAGCAGGCTCAGTGCCCAAGTCGAGTAAGACGAAGCGAAAGCCGAGGATAGCAGGAACGCCTCCCAATGGCAGCAGTGAAGCAAAACGGGGTGTGGTTATCAACCTGAAGAAGAATGTGTACTTTGCCCATGGCGCACCAGTACCCCCTGAGGACATCCGGACTCCGCCAACCGCCAAACCCAAAGGCAGTGCGCTGAAGGCCAACAGCAAGCTGTCATCAGCGCCAGCAAAGCAGCTTGCCAGCAGGTTGGATGCTGTAGCAACTGCCGCAAATGGCAAGCGCAAGCCTGTGACACCTAGCAGTGTGCCTCGTGTGAAGGCAGCGGCATTCTTTTGAACGGTTGTAACTTCGGTTGTACAGTTATGTGCTGGCATTACACTGTGCAGACATCAAAAGACTTTCTCGACTGTTCGTGCTGATACCGGACCGGATCGAATATACGATTCTGAAACCCTGCGTCCAGCGCCACCATGCGATGCAATACAAATCTAAAGCGCCATAAAGAAACCATGATGATAAGCTGCAGGTAGGTCCGGCTCTGTGGTTGACGAAGTGGTTGACGCATGGCCACAAACTTACTGGGTGTGGGCCAGGCTGGATAGAAACAGCCACTGTTACCACAGAGCACCAGACAATATCTATGTGATGATTAAAAAATAGTTTTGCAGCATACATGCGGGGGAAAAGACAGCTCTATGTGGTACTTGTCATTGTCGATTTGGCTCACTCTGCGTTGCCACGGCCACGGCTGCATATAGCTCCGGCGCGCACATCCATGCAGTACCCTTTCGTGAAGCACAGGAGCCTGATTACGGTATTGAATTGCCGAACCACGGGTTATTGAGAGTGCACTAACTTTCGCTTTACTTGGCTTGCACAAGCACCACTCTCTGTCAGGCCTTAAGTATGGCAGATCAGACACAGGTTCACGCAGATTATGCCGGTGTAAGTCAATTGGCAAAGTACCCCTTTGAGCCTTACTGGCCATCCAAAAAGCTGCGAGTCTGTGTTACTGGCGCTGGTGGCTTCATCGCCAGCCATCTGGCAAAGAGATTAAAGTCAGAAGGTCATTACGTGATTGCCTGCGATTGGAAACGTAACGAACACTTCTCGGTGAGTGCAGCAAAAGAGCTCCCGAACCTGCTGTCCCTTCCTCGGCCCTATCTGCGTCAAGTCAGCTCCTAGGCAGTGGAATACATGTGAATAGGAATTTAAAGTTAGGGTATTTATTTTTTATACAAATTCGGCAATGCAGGAGGACCAGTTTTGTGATGAGTTCCACCTAGTGGACTTGCGCCTCTTCGACAATTGCAAGAAGGTATCACAGGGCTGCGACCATGTTTTCAACCTTGCGGCAGACATGGGAGGCATGGGATTCATTCAGTCCAACCACTCTGTCATCTTGTACAACAACACAATGATCAGCTACAACATGCTGGAGGCTGCAAGGCAGAATGGTGTCACAAGGTGAGCATACATGCATTACGTGCCTGATATCTTTCGGATTATGACCATGATTGTGTGCCAGAGGCATCAGATGCAGCATACTCCCTGCAATTTCCATTAGCAGGCCAATCAGGCCTCTCCAGGCTGCTGCTTATACTTCTGCTCAGTCATCAGCTGTTCTATCTTCATCCACGCATGTGATTGGTACCTTTGTACACGTCACTGCATCTTTAAGTGCGAAAGGAGGCAAGAGACGCCCTCTGCAATCCAACAACCATGTCAATGAAGTTGCCATTGCTGCCGCTGCTGGTTCCAGGTTCTTCTACGCCAGTAGTGCATGCATCTACCCTGAGCACAAGCAGCTAGACACAAAGGTTGAGGGAGGTGGACTGAAGGAGAGTGATGCATGGCCAGCACAGGTAACTATATGTCATGCACTGGGGTGGAGAAGGTGGGGGTGTGCATGACGCAGCACTGATTCGCTTATGTCTTCTGCCTATCTTTCAGCCAGCTTGACTGTATGCTGGTTTAACTGTACATATGGCTGCTTCTATTGTACAACACCCTCACAAAACAACCTGTAGGAAGCTGTCTGCTGACTGCTGCTTGCTTGTCGGTCTGGTAGAGTGTTGAGCATTTTTCTGCTGCTTGCCGCATTGTGAACCATTGTGTTCCTGCAGCCCCAGGACTCTTATGGTCTTGAGAAACTCGCCAGTGAGGAGCTCTGCATGCACTACAACCGTGACTTTGGCATTGAGTGCCGCATAGCCCGCTTCCACAACATCTATGGTCCACACGGCACATGGAAGGGCGGTCGGGAGAAGGCACCAGCAGCATTCTGCAGGAAGGTAGGTCACTGGCGCTGGGCGGTATAGCCTCAAGAAGGGTATAGACTTGATATGTGCCGACTAGGTAAATGAGCGTGTTGCCAACATGATGAGTTGCAAGAGGCATCTTGACTGTCCTGCCGCTGATATTTCTGGTGCATGCTGCCCTGTGTGCTCTGTATCCTCAGGTTTTGACCAGCAGCACTGAGATTGAGATGTGGGGTGATGGCAAGCAGACGCGCAGCTTCACGTTCATTGATGACTGTGTGGAAGGCATCCTGCGCATCACAAAGTCAGACTACAGGGAGCCTCTCAACCTGGGCAGTGATGAGATGGTCAGCATGAATGAGATGATGGACATGGCAATGAGCTTCGAGGATAAGGTCAGTACACGGGGGCACTTGATAAAGTACGACTGTCATAAAGCATCATCTCCACTCTTTTTATATGGCTTGCGACGAATCAGTCTGGGAGCTGTTCCCGCTGTCAACGAAGGCCCTGTGCCTGGTTTTACTGACAGCCCGGCTCTGTCTGAGCTGCACCCCTGCTGCTGTACCTGTTCATGTGCTGCAGAAGCTGCCCATCAAACACATCCCTGGTCCTGAGGGTGTACGTGGCCGCAACAGTGACAATGAGCTCATCCTGGAGAAGCTGGGCTGGGGCCCAACAGTCAGCCTGCGGGACGGCCTGCGGCTCACATACTTCTGGATCAAGGGCCAGATCGAGGAGGAAGTCAAGACAAGGGGTGCTGAGGCAGCAGCAGCGTACGCACACAGCACTGTGGTCAAGACAGGAGCTCCCACAGAGCTAGGCAGCTTGAGGAAGGCCGATGGCGATGAGGGCTTTGACAAGCAGCAGTAACACTATTTGCAGGTTACCGTGCACCAGGGAGCAGCCCACTGTGAAGCAGTATGTCTGGTGCATCTGTTGGTGTTGTTCTGGGTGTGGTGTGTATTGCAGAGTGCAGGAATCAGGCGACTACTGTTGTTGATGCTGTGTTGCTGCTGGAAGCAGGGGCACACGTGGGCTGCTCATTGTCGCTCAATTGCTTCAGGTCAATTTGTCCAATTAAGATGCTGCTTGTTCCTGACTGGTAGGCGGCTGCAGCTGCTGCAATAGTCGGCAATGTACATGCTGGTGCAGGCATATCATATACCTACGGCATGCACACTGTCCTGAGTTGAGCTGGTGATCATGATGATGCTGTGGTGTGATGTTGTCTTAGCACATGCACTGCTCCAGTTATTGTGCATCTCGGGTAAAAATGAATAATCGTATTGGGTGCTGAGATGAATTGATGTGTGCAGGCAGAGAGTGTGGGTAACCATATAAGCCGCTATCAGCAGGCAACTATCAAAGGGGTATTAACAGGCAAGGGTGTACAGTGCTGCAATTGCTCGTTGACATGTAAACCTTGTTTGTCACATGGAGTGAAGGAGAGAGTGCATGTTGCCTGTTGACAACAGTAGCTGCTTGTCAAGTGGTTGCACAGGGAGAGTGGCATATTGTTACTGTGTGAGGGTGAGCGGAGTACAGGCTGTTGTTGCACCAACTGCCCCAATCTAGTAGTCATCCGCTGTAAAAGTGGTGGTACAAGCTCATGACACTGACACTGAACCAGCTACCTTTCTTATATGCTCCTTCAATGAGTAGCATGATGCTGGTGAAACAGAATGGCTTACCATGTCCCTTGTCTGCTCCCTGGCATAGGTGATGGCATAAGGCCAATTGGCAATGGTCAGCAGTACATCAGCTGGAAATCACCATGCAGTATGGCTGGCAACCAGCTGTGCAATGTTGTCTGTGGTATGAAAGGGGATTTGGCATGTTGCAGTTGATGCTGCTGCCATTGTCTGTTGACAGCAAGGCATGTGTGCCAACCAGTCGAGTGACGTGTTGTGTGCTTCACAATTGTCAGTGCAAGCAACGCTATGTAATAGAAAGTGAGCCATGCAGCAAGGTAAACAATGTGCACGAAATGCTATGGCAAATGCCGCTAGGCTTTAAGGTGTTGTCAAACATAAGTCAAAGATGCAACAAACAACCTCACTGGAGTTTGCTTGAGCACTTCCTGTTGCCAGCTGTGTGCTACAGCAAGACCCTCCTGTGATCTAGGTCGAAGGCGTCTTCGATACCACCGCAAGGAATTGCACCTCTCTGTGCTCACCCTTTACTGTAAATTAACCGACGGGACCCAGTCCGAATACTGGCAGTCCAGGTGATGTGGTTTATCTCATCAATCAACTTCCCCCCAACTCATACATTGGCAGGGGGAGCCAGGATGTTAGGAATGTTTAAGGAAGGCATTCAATGCCGATCTGCAGGTGATAACCTGAGATGCAGCACCAATCTGGCAGCAGGCATTGCGCAATATGTACAAGTGACTGTGCACACGCAGGTAATACTTGGTGCAGGACGTCAGTGGCAGCTGGATGGACAGCCAGGACAGCCGAAGCAGGCACAAGCATCATACCAGGGTGGCGCCCCACACGCATGTCGGCGCATTTGGCATAGCATCTCAACTTATTGCATGGCTCAACTTCTTTGAAATGAACACTTATTCAAATCAAGACACGAGGAACAACACACAATTATCGCATCACATTTGTGGAATACGAGCAGCGGTGTTCTGTGTGCCAATGAAACAAGACAGCCTCTGAAAGACTCAGCAGTTTTATGCAAGCTATTTCTCACTGTTGCTGTCTGCTGCTGCTGCAGATTCACTCGGCTTAGCCACCACATTGCCTTCCTCCTTGGTCACCAACACCTGCCCTGGCTTAGCACCTTTAAACTTCTTCAAGTGCTCTGCACGGGCCACAATGACATCAGCCTTGCCAGCATCCCTGGCCTTGCTGAACCACGCTGCCAAGTTAGCAGCAAATTGCAGGTCTTCCTGTGCAGGCTCTTGGCCTTGCTGCAGCTTGATGATCGTATGGGATCCAGGCAAACCACGGACGTGCATCCACAGGTCACCAGGCTTAGCGATCTGATGACTCAGCACGTCATTTTGTTTGTTGTTACGGCCAACAAACACAACACACCCCCCTGGACTGGTGTACTGTCGAGGTCCTGCTCCGGCTGCTGCAGCAGCTGCTGCAGCAAGGGCAGGGGATAGATTGGTTTTACCGTTCTTTTGCTGTTTCTTCTGTGCCTTTCGACCCTTTGCTGCAGCTTTGGCTGCCAGGGCAGCTTCAGGGGGCGGTTTGATAATCTTGGACTCTATCAGTTCATCCTGCACATCACCAACAGGGTGCTTAAATAGATGCTGTGCTTGAAACATTGTTTGCGTGACAGCATGCCTGCTGCTTGGCTAGTGCACTCAACTGCTCGTCAGCAGGCTGAAAGCTTCTGCATGCCAGGTACATGATGTCTCCTGTCCTTCATACAGCTGCTTTGCTCAGGATCGCCATGCTTTGATTGGGCCATGCTTGCTGCCAGCATGCTTTGCGCAAGGGTGACCCTGCTCAGAGCAGTGTCTGCCGTGACAAGTGTGCTTCACCCACCTGCACCTCCCGCAGGGTTGCCAGTTCCTGTTCAGCACCTCCAGGAGGCATCTGAGACAACTCAAGCTCAACCTGTGCGGAGCCATAGCAGCAACAGCAGACTCATCAGCAAGTGCACATCGTAGCAGCCCATGGAAAGAACGTTGAGAAGAAGCTTGCAGGGAGTCAAGCAAATTCAGGAGACTGTAGGTGAACAGAGAAATAACACTCTTATAGGCGCAGCCGCAGCACAGAGTGAAGACAGGAGTAATTGAGCGTCATGCTGCCACAATGCAGAAGCAAAAGATAGTTTCCACCGACTCACTGTTTCTAGATACTCCACTTCATCTTTTGCTGCTTCAAGCAGTGGTTGCACTGCATCCACTGCCCTGCGCAGCTTCCTGGCCCTCTTGTACAGCCCCTCAGCCACCTCCATGGGTGTCTTGGTGGGGTCCAGCTGCAGGGTGACGGGGGCGCCTGTCTCCCAGTCTTCAGCTTCTAGCTGAGCTGCCTTGGGTGGAATCCTGCAGGACAGGTGCAACAGGGACGAGCATGAGTGCCAAGGCTTTACAACACACCCTGCCAGGGAAGTCTCAACATGGCCTGCGTACCTGCTGAGTCTTTCTCTACTTTGTCACCTGTTCTGCTGATCTGAGATGTCATCTCACTGCTCATGCCTTGAAGTTCGCCCTAAGCATGAACTGTTTGAGGAGAGTGCATAGGCCTGACCTTGCATGCACAAGGCCAGCTGCATCATTGCATAAAGCAACAAGTCACCCCTCACCTGTACAAGTTTGCAACAATGATATCAGCCTCCTTCTGTACTGCTGCTACTCCATCAGCTGCTGTCAGCTGCTGCTGGAAGGAGTAGACTCTTCCCCGGGCCTTCTTCAATGCTTGTTTCACTGCTGTGCTTAATCGTTGATGCAGACCAGCATACAGCTGTGCAGCCTGTATACTCCTGTAATAAACATCTATCATGTCATGCACTGACTCACAAACCACGTCGTATGTGCCAATCACTGAGAACTTCCCAGTGCTGGCGCAACTGCTTGCTGAAAAATTCCCACTGTGAAGTCTGTCCAGCCAAACGAGCCAGGCACTGTGAAGTTCAGACCAGTCCTGAGAGCTCAGGCTGTCAGGATTGGCAATTGGTGATATGTTGGCCATTTGACAGAGCTCTTCTACTAATGAAGGGCTCACACCCATGTAGGCCCTAGTGGCCCCAGCCAACAAAGTTTTGTGACCATTGCTACTGCTACTGCTGGATGGTGATGACCCGGCCTTCTGTTGTGAAGCTGCAGCACCAGACTGTCCAAGTCTTGTTGAATCTTTTCTAGATGCAGCTGCAGCCCGTTCTGCTGCTGCTAATGCTGCTGCTTGTGTAATATTCTGCTGCCAGCTGCTCAGTGTTTCTTCAGCTGATGGTGGTAATCCATTTACTGCTGGAGGAAGGTTGTAGGGCCTGCCCTGCTGCAGCTGTCGCAGACTGGACATCGCCCCTCCAACCTGCCACAGTGGACAGCAAGGAGTACAGGTGAAGGAAGATTGCAGAAAACTGACTGGAGTCTCACAAGGAAAGGGGCATTGATAACGACAATCAAACCAGGGTACACGCCTGCCTATAACCGCTGTTTGCAGCCGTACTGCAACACAAGTTCTGAGCCTGGCCTGTTGAGTGTCTAGTCTTGCAGCAGCCATCAGCTGACACACCCAGCATGGAGGTGAGAGGCCACCTGGCTGACAACAAGCACTGTCGGTGCACAGCCACTGCTGACCTGGTATCCACACTGCAGGATGGTGCCATCTGCTGTTGTCAAGGCCACATTGCTGTACCTGAAGTTGCGTTGTTGAAAAAGCACGCAACAGGGTGAAGATGAGGGAACCATGTGCGAAACGCCAGATCTTGCTTTTCCACAGAAGCCAGCTGCACCAGCTCTGCTCTGCTGTGCTCAGCTGCACTCCTGCTATGAGAGCACTCAATAGTGATGTGTAGAAAGCAACCACCGCCACGGACTCACTTTGCCATCACCTCACAGAACAGCTTCCTGCTGGGTGGCTCACCGGGTCGTGTGCCAAAGTCCAGCTCCACCACACGCTCCCACGGCACAGGCAGACGTGCGGACAGCAGGACCAGGCCCTTGAAGTGAATAGTGGCCTGCAACAGAGCCACCCCAAACACACATGAAGCATGAAGCTGCTGTGGTGCCAGTGAGCAGTGCACAGCTCCAAAGTAAGGAGGTGCTGGCATCATATGCTGGCCACACGCTGAGCATTGGTTTAGAGAAGACATCCTGCACCGAGTAAGGTATCCACCAATCAGTACATGGACTGGTGGGTCCTGCCTCCACATCCCCGCATGTCATGTTCTCACCAGCACAACACTGGGATACCAGAGCTGCAGTCATGGGGCCAGTCTGAGACACACCTTGGAGCAATTGTGGGCCAAACTCAAGTTGTTGTCAAGAGCCATGTGTTGGTGTGCAAGTTTGACCTGACACAGAACACTGTGTTGCGGTTGTGTGCAGTAATGGTGTTGAGCACCCACCTGTTCCGCCAGTGAGAAGGCCTCTGTGACATCACCTCGGTATGGCGGTTGTCCCATGCACACACGAGCAGCAGTGGGGTGCCAGCTCAGGTGCAACCAGCCCTGGGACAGAGGTGTACGCAGGCGTAGTGACAGAGTGAACTTGTCTGGCTGAACAACCTGCAGACCGAACAGAAGTTTGTAGGCAGCCATCCAGGGTAACTTGCTGCAGTGGTTGGTAACAGTCCACAACCAGAGCCCAGTCAGCACTGCCACTCTTGCTGGGGTGCATTGCTCAGATGAAGTATGTTTCTCAACAGCTTATCTAGCATGCCACGTCGCAGAGAAACCATCATTCATGCCACCACAGATACCAATCAATGCAGAACGCAGATGATTCTCATGTTACTCCTACTGGCCCATGGGCAACTTGTTTCAGGCCTACCTCTTCTACTTTAGATGGCACCCAGGCCCCTGAAATTTCCTGACAGCAGGCTGCAAGTGCCGTGTAGTCTAATGTCTGCTTGCTGTTATGGCCGGCTAACTGCTTGATCTGCTTGTGTCGGTTGGCTGAGCCACTGACATTGCTGGTTGCAACCTCTTGCAGCTCTGCTGTGGCATGTGCTCTGTGCTGCCATGAAGCTATGCAGGGTAGCTGTGAATACCGTGGCACTACGTTTGGCGAAAACCTGCTACGGCTGCTCCTGAGGCCAAGTGCCCTCAATGTGCTGGCTAGCAACAGCTGGGGTGAGGGTGTGGCCATTCTGCTGCTGTGCAGACAGAGTTTTCCTGCAGACGGTTTGCTAATGACCATTTCAAAACTTACAGATGCGCTTTGATGGAATGCTCGGGGCCCCACAATCAACCAGTCTCAGTGGTGCCAGCCTGCAGACAATTGTGTGCCTTGCAAGGCACGTGGCTGGCCAGGACACATTACTGCCGCTTGCCAATGCCATGACAGCAACCAGCAGCGTGGACATGCATTGATTGTGCCTTTACCACAATTGCCGGCATGTGCGTCGACCAAATTACTGATGAGACGGGACGCGGGGGTGTTAATGACGTTCTGTGTGCTGCACAATCAGCAACTCCAGCTCGCCATGTGTCACATTAGGTTTGTAATGCTGTGCGCCCCAGCTGCAACTTCATCCTCAACTCGTGCAGCCCAACATAATCTTACGTGCGATATAGGGTCGGGCCAATATGCACGTGCAGTCATCATTTCATGCACAAAGCAGCTGTATAACACACCGTGCGCGTTTGCGAGGACACATCGGCTGTCCTTTGCCACCTGTAGCATATCCACCATCCTGGCACCAGCCTTGGGGTTGTCCAGCTGCATCAGTTGATGAGCCCAGCGAAGTAGCAGCCGAAACAACAGCTCGTGTTGGCTGGGATCCCTCTGGGTTGCTACCCCCACTGGAACTAGTTGGAAGCACAGACCACTTTGCCAGGAGGGCCAGACAGAAGCAGCTGCAGCAGCAGCAGCAAGTTTCAACAGTCACCACTGAAGTAGCAGCTGCCGACCATGAAGCTGAGCACCATGTAGCAGCTGTGGGAGCTCCTGCTCAGGCATATAGTCAGGCGGTTCGGCTGCCACAAGTGGCAACTAAGCAGCAACAGCAAGGTCCCACACAACAGCAACAGCAGCAACAGCAGCCGCACCCTGCACAGCAACCCAGCAGCACTGGTGCCAGCTCAGCAGGCGTGCAAGAGTCAGCAGCAGCACAGCCCTTGCCTGCAGCTGTTCCATTCATAGCCAGAGACCCATTTGACCGAATACCCGCCAAATGGCTCAACCAGGGTGGCATCCCAGCCAGTGATGCAGCAGCATATGACAGACCAGCACTTGTAGCCAAGCTGGCAGAAAAGTTCGTACCTATTGATTTGGATTTCCCCGGACTTCGCATTGTAAACTTTGATCCTGCTATTTTCACTGTTGACGGCTTTCTATCTTCTGAGGAGTGCAGCAGCTGGCAAGAACACGCTCTTGAGTCAGGTGGGTCACGGACACTGCTATGTTTTAGCCAATTGAGACCATTCTACTGCAACCAAGTAATTTACAGCAAGCCCTTCCAGCAGTAGATCCTCAGAAGGAGACCAGCTGTGGGAGCACCATAAGTGGAAGTGTACAGCCCACACGGCCTTGCTTACGTGGCAGGCGGCGAACAGTCAGCAGCTGATCAGGAGAAATCTTTCGTTGGTGATCATGCAGGTTGCTTACAGCAGTCCAAGATTGGGGCTGGCAATGCTGCTGCTGCCGCTGGCAGTGTGAATGTGTATGGCTCACGTAGAACGTCCAGTTCACTGCTACTGGACCCACCAACACAGGTACACACAGCAACAGCAGCTGGCAGCTCATCTGCAGTCAGGTGGAGTCAGCTAAGTTAATGCTGTATGGCCAGATGACTCAGTTCACCACAGGCTCTGTCTGATTAATCCTCTTGAATCCAACTCAGGTCCACTGAAATGGACAAAGTGAGCATCACCCATCACGTTGCCGCTCACTCACCAGCCCATTGTGCACGTGCTGGCCCACAACAGTGCAGCTTCCAACAGCTTCGTTACTACTTCTTCTGCATGTTCCCCATCTCCCACACCCTGCAGGCGAAGTGTCCTGGCCTGACAGCCCTGATGCACAGCATGCAAACACGTGCTCAGAAGCTGCTGGCTCACCTTGATGGGGGGCGCAGCTGGGGGCCCAGTGGCAAGATGCCAGCAGGAGGACAGTATTGCTTTGAGAGCCCACAAGTAGCAAAGTAGGTCAGCCAGGTGGTCAGCCAGGTGGTAGGGCAGTACGTTAGCTCAGTTGAAGCAGCATCACCAGCCTGCTACATATTCAGGGGCATCAGGGGCATTTACTGCTAGAAGACTGGACCTGCCCCACTAGCAGGTCTGGTGTGCCGTACACGACCTGCAGTTTCCCCGTGTTAGTCCTCATGCTGGTCTGAATGTGACGTCACGAGCACTGCTGAAATTCCTGATGCTCTGTGGTGCAGGTACGAGACTGGTCAGCACTTTTTGGCGCATGAGGATGGCTTTCCAGCACTTCTGGCCACGGCAAACGGCTTCCAGAGACATGCAACACTGCTACTCTACCTCAATGACGTGCAACAGGTAGACCAAGAGACAATGACTGTCCATGCAGTACAGTGCTGTGTGAGACCAGTGCCAGTCCTGTACCACAAAGTTACAGGGGCTCAGGCGCCGTATCAGTGGCAGACCATGACCCTGCAGCAGCAGTGTTCAATACAGCCACCTGCATGCTGCCCAAGCAAACCACCGTAATATATGGACCGTCGGCTGTGTTGCAGATGGAGTCAGGCCAAAGTATCCCAGCCATAAGGCTCATGCGGTGTTATTCTGCTTCTCCTGCTTCTCTTGCGTGCTGCAGGGTGGTGCTACACACTTTGACCACCTAGGCATCTCAGTACAGCCCAAAAAGGGCATGGCACTGCTGTTTTTTCCCTCTTATGCCAATGGAACATCTGATCCCAGGTGAGCTGCTGCTGCTCGCTTTGCAACTGCTTGTTGAATCTGATGTGGCATGAGGCAGATAGCCCGCAACACTGCTATAGTCAGTTGGCAGCAGGCATGAGGTATCCTGTGGATGGCCAAAGAAGCGAGTGTGGCTTTAAGCATAATTCGTTTTCCCATCATTAGGTCTCTTCACACAGCACAAGATGCAGTAGACACCAAGTGGGTAATGCAGCAGTGGATTGCTAGAGGGTACCCAGTGCCCAAAGCAGTGCTCAAGGCAGTCAAGGTTGCGGCACTGGCAGGGCCAGAAGCAGCAGCAGGAGAGCAGGCAGCAGCACAGCCCATCAAGGAGGTGTTCAGGGTACCTGTTAGCAGCAGCAGTAGTAGCAGTTCCAGTGGTAGCAGTGGTAAGAAGGGCAAGCGAGGCAGGGGGAAGGCAGGGGGTAAAAAGGGCTTCAGCAGGCGATGATGGGCCGCAGCCCAGAAGTAACAGCATGGCCTTGCCAGAGCAGCAGTTTGTCAAACTCAATCATAGCCAGTTTTGAGCGCTTCCAGTCACACTCCCTGCTGTGTCAGGCTCAGCGCCTCCCAGGCCCATTCAGTCAGAGGTGCGTTATATCAACCTTAAAACAGGATACATAGGGATGTGCACGTTCTTCAACCTTAGCCTTGGTAATTTTTATCCAATTTCCTCACACACAGTACCTGACATGGACCTTGACGAAGATGAATTATTCGCTGTTTTTGCATGCTGCCATGGATGCATGTGGCAGCTGATCAGCATGATGGCGATGACTGCATGCAGTTACGCAATGCTGTGAAGTGGCCGGGATCGACTTGTCGATGTAAATCGACAGGCATGGAACCCCCCAATACCCAACCCCTAGGGGAGATCTATACCCTAGGGTAGATCGACCTCCAACCCTGTATACAGGGTTGAATATCGGTCTCCCCTAGGGTATACGTACGAAACGGGCAGCGCTGCGACCGTACGGCTGTAAAGTATAGCATACGCTTGCTGCGCGTTGTCGCTGTTTGATGTATGACAGTTTCTATTGGGCAAGTTCCGAGTCAACGCAGTACGCGCGTATACGTATACGCGCGCGTGCAGCGAGTCCGTTCGCTCCCCCGATGTGACCATGGTTCGCTCGGCCGATGGGGCCGGAACCGTCGTTCTTCTAGATACCAGTACAGGCTTGACATAAAGCCCACACCATCTTGTGTCGCCAATGATACACCCCAGCAGTGACTGAGCACAGCTAGATAGATAGCGGTAACCCATCATTCCGATCATGCTGCGGCTCACAATGAAGCCGCATCACAGGGCAATAGCGTTGCTGTGCGGGGCCATCACCCTGAACATGGTGTTGGCACAGCCAGGTGTACAACAGATGCTCAACATGGCTCTTCCTACCACTGAAAGTGCGACGGGTGCAGCTGTGTTGAATCCTGCCTGCATTCCGAAGTACTACGACACGCTCGTCCTGCCACCGGTCATGCCCCAAAGCTCACAGGTGCGTAGAGAGGTTCAAAGACACCAGCAGTGCAAATAGTGCTGAAGCCATCAGGCAGCACCGGTGCTTCAGCCTTGTGATGTCTCCCAGAAGACACTGTAACATTATACACGGTGATTGTTGAGTTGCTGTCGCGTCCAGTTGCTAAAGTTGGCACCATTACATACAGTAACTGGTACATGGTTGGCAGCGCTTCCACAACTCATTGACATCATTCTGAGTGCTGATCCATGATTGTCTTGCCCAGTACAAGGCTATTCAATGTTACATCATGCACCATCAATAACTGCTGCTTGCTGCTGCCCCTGCCTCCCTGTTATTGGGGATATCAGGGCGCGAGTGATGTTGGCTGCGACCCACCTAATGGAGGGAAACCAGGAGAAAGAAGCAACTGGGGCTGTAGTGTGCGCAGAGATGGTGGTCGCAGACTTATGCATGGGCAAGAACAAAGTGATGGCACAACACAGGCGTTCAGAGCACAGGACAATGGCAGCAACTGCAACTGCAAAAACAACAGAAAGTCTGATCTCTACTGGATCAGTGCACGTGAGATTACCCAGCACGTGCTTCCCCCTGTACTTGCTACCGGTGTGCCATCTGACTGCACTGGCTACACACCGAACACCACCACCCGAGTATATGGCTATGGTACCACAACCCAGGATGGCAGGTCAACCCATAACTGGCCTGGATTTACAATTGAGGCTAGGGTGAGCCACTGTGACACCGCTGGTCATAACCATATGACGCAGTCACAATCACCCCAGTTTCAATGATGTCAGTGTAGCTTCAGAGTGTTGTTGTCAAGTGTTGCCTTGCCAGACCAATGCCAGGCGACATGCAGCACAACAGCATGCCACTGTGCCCTCAAACAGTGACTTCTGGTCCCCATCATGATATGGGAGGTCAGCTGGCCAGCACTGTGCAGCTCACAAGGTGGTAACATCGTGACATTAGATGGGGTATTGTCTGCGTTCAACAGTCAATGCAATCCCTGACTGAACTACATGCACTGTTGGCCTGTGTGCTGCAGACTGACCGTCCAGTGAAGGTGACCTGGGTCAACGAGCTGCTGGACCTGACCACCAAGCAGTACAAACAACACCTCCTCAAGAACTCCATTGATCAGACCCTGCACTGGTAAGCGAGTGCACCTCAGCAGAATGCCTACAGGCAGGAAAGTCACATTTACAAGCCATCTACATCTACTGCTTGCTGCATTTATAGCAAGGGCGGGTTGTGAGTCAACCTGCTGCTGAGTAGAATACATGCTAGGGGCCTGCAGTTTTGGAAGATGGTATGTGACAAAGAAGACCTCACCATAACGATTGGTACTGAACCATTCAGTGTAGGCTTCACATACATGAATCTGGCAGATCAAAGCTGTTGATTGGATGGGTCAAAAGCATGCTTACCAACAGCACAGCAGTGGTACAGTATGTTTAGTGAGGGGTATTTCTCTGGTGACTGTTGTGCAGGGCTAACCCTGCTGGCATTGGCAGCGAAGGTATTGACAGTTCCCCATGCATGCCCTGTGCCATGGATGGCACCTGCACGAACGATCCAAGCTGCACTAGGTATGTAGTTAAGATGGGGTCTGTCTCAGTGCCTGCTTTGCTGTTGGCCATCTTTCTGCTGTCTGCTGTCTGCAGTCTGCTGTCTGCATGCTATCTGTGCGCTGCTGCTATGAAAAAACCAATTCTCAATAGTTTCATACGTAGGCTGCCTCACAATGCTTACCGGTGTGCAACCTTACCCAGGAAGTTGAGTGCTCTACAAAAGTTACAGGACTGTCAGCTGACTGGGTGTGGCATGCTGTCACGGCCGCCCAGTCTGCTCTCACTACCTGCACATCATGTTTGACACCACATCAGGCTGCTCAGATGCTCATGAGTATCTTGCTGCAATGCAGTGCTGCCAACCGAGCTGGTGCCTATGAAGGCCCTGTGCCTCTGGTGACCCACCTGCATGGTGAGCAGTGCCAAAGTGTCAGAGTTGTAGAGCCATGCTGCCAGTTATCCTGTTACTAACCGTGCCACTGGGGGTAACCGTGCACATCAAGCCCCGGACCGTTCTTGCCCTAGTCAGTCAATGTCGTGTGCATGTCTCATCTTGAGTGACTTCATGGTCTTGCCCTTATGAACCCGCATGAACCACCACTGCCAGCAGTGAGAACATAAACAGCAAGACAGGCCTCAGCTTGCTGCCAGCGTCAAACAGCACAGAGTTTTGAACGCAGGCTGCCATACTCTGCTGTGCTCTACGTAGGTAATGAGAAGGCTTATGACTTCTCAGATGGCTACCCTGAGGCCTGGTTCATGCCGGCTGCCAACAACCTAGCCGGTTACTCACCAGTAAGCAAGCAGTGCTGCCAGCGACTGGTTGCCAACATGCATGTCATCGCATGATTATTGGCAACAGCAGGCTGTGGGAAGGAGGGGCAATGTTGCCTGGGCCGCGTGAGCTGCTCAAGTCTGCAGAATCCCTGAGACCCTGCAGGCCCTGGTCCTATGCTTGCTGCGCTTACCTGATCGTGCCAGGCTCATTGAGTGACTTCATCATGCACCCCAAATAGCCACTCATATGGTGCGGCAGCCCAGGCCAATGTTTCCCACATTCCTATCATGGAACTGCTGTCGCCTTGCACACGCATGCGGCGCTAGTGGTGCCATGGACTGTGCAGTGTTCATATCCATCTGTTGGTCTCAGCAGATTATGTTGGTACTCAAGCTGTTCCATCGGTGCATAATCTCCCCATGTTGATCATGTATGACGTGGATCCGGACCTGTACTTTTCTGGCAGGTCGGCACCTGGTACAACACCTTCAAGACCCGTGCCCGTGATGAGTTGTGTGACAAATGGGCAGGCGGTTCAGCAATATTCACATACAAAAACCAACAAAACCCCACCCAGCTGTGGTATCATGACCATGTGTGAGTGTCAATAATGGTTGCCCTTTGACAGCTGGCAGATGCTTATGTGTGTACATGTGGCAGATATGCAGACGTGGACCCTTCAGCAACCCAGCTCTGGAACCCATATCATACATTCTCATTCCCGAATGCTGCTGACTCAGCGACTGGCATTACCTGAATATGACCCTTGCCTGTAAATCTGCCTGCAGTCTTGGCATAACCCGTTTGAACGTATATGCTGGTTTGGCTGGCCTGTACCACCTGCGTGACGTGGACATCACGAAGAGACCTGAACTGCCAGGACTACCATACCCACCACCAGGCATTGGGTTCCCTGACAGCGCGGTAGGCTTACTCATCACAAGCTGCTGCACCTATTATGTTGCAAGATATCCGTCCAGCTTGTTGTTTTCACATTCAGACCTGCCTTTCCCCTGGATCAATGGCTTGCAAGATGTTTGTAAATTATTATGTGTTAAGCATGATCAATATGCCTCATGGAGGTATGGTGCTGTATGTGCCCTAGAAAACACAAGTTGTCACCTTGCAAGCGCATATTGCAAAGACTGCAGGACAAAGAACACCTTCTATCTGCCTGCCTGCTTTCCCCCCAACCCTCCACAGGTGCGTGAGCTTCCACTTGCCATTCAAGACCGTGTGTTTGATGTCAACAGTCAGCTGTACTACCCAGTCAACAACCTCCCCAACAACCAGGTGCTGCCAGACGGACCTGTACCTTCAAAATGGATTCCAGGTGATCCACCTACATTGGTGCCTGATGCTTGCCAAGGACGGGTCCAGTTTACAACAGTTTTGAAACAACATTGTGTGGACAGAGTCTGGGAATCCACAGCTCTGCATGGGGCAACTGCAGCATCAATGTGCAAAGCAACTTGTAGACTGCTACTGAGTAAGCACAAGTCTGTAGCAGTAGTGCCCATAATATGTCTCAGTGACCAAGCATCAGGTGTGCAGTGTCAGGTCAACCACATATTGGATATGAGCATTGTCTGATTTTGTCCTGTGCTTCTGCTGCTGCAGAGTTCCTTGGCATCACTCTTGATGGTACACCCCTTGACCAGAATGGCATCAGTGCAGCAATGATGGTGGTGAACGGCAAGACATGGCCAACATTTGTAAGCACCACAAATTCACACTGCTCCCTGCTATACTGCCTGAAATTGTGCCTGGTATTTGAATACAATCGGTGTACTTCAGCATATATGGAGAATAGCCCATGTCACCTACACTGTGTGTATCAAGCCCCACCTGTCTGAACTGTATATTAGCCCAGCACCGCTAAAGCCCTTATGATCAGATGTGTCTCTGTTTCTGTTCCAAAGTGTTTTGGCTTCTGCTCCTTTGTTGCTGTGCTTCAGTCTGTTGCCCGCGAGCCCTACAGGCTGAGGCTGCTGAATGGCTGCAATGCCCGGACACTGATTGTCTATTTCTCGTAGGTTCATGCCTGTCACTTTCTGTCACATGCCTGACTATTGGTATACTGCATTTTATCCTTTTTTCATGCTGTTGCTGCTCGTGGCAGATCATTGTTGCCTTTACCATCCGTGCAGGTTCATTCCATTATTGCCCAGTATCCTTGCAGCGCATGTTTCAAACATGTTGTGGTCATATATAGACAGCAACACGCTGTGCACTCATTGTGGTATCGCTGAGTCTGTCAACCCATGCTGATTGCAGATGCCAAATCTATGCTATGGGTGCCAGCAGCAAAGAAACAGACAAACAACCTGAGTTGCCTTTATTTGCACTGCAGCACTGCTCTTCCCACACCAAGCCAGATCATCGTTGGACAGCGTTTGAACTTCTATGTCATTGGCAATGAGGCGGGCTTCTTCCCTTCCATCGTCGGCCCAACCCAGTCGCTGCTGCTGGGTCCCGCCGAGAGGTACGACGTGATCATCGACTTCTCACAGTTGCCGCAAGACCAGTCCACCATCTACATGCTCAACGAGGGACCGGAGGTGCCTTATAATGGAACAAACAATGGTGAACTGCTCACAGCGCACACCGCTCAGGTATGGCTCTTCATCTTCTTTTGGTACTCCATGCAGTATTGTGTATGACCTACACAACACCCCTTTACATGTCATGCCACATAACTTCTAAATTAAGTCAGGCCAACCGTAGAAACTCTCCAGCAGGCAGTCTCAGGATATAATTCAAGAGAGGTGTGCAGGCAGAATAAACCGAAGAGAGGAGCACATGATGTGCTCATGATTGCCAGAACCCAATGTACTGCCACTTTCAGCTGCTGAAAGCTTTCCTACTAAAATACCGGTTCTTGCTGGCAATCTCTAGCTGCTGTTTATCTTACTTGAAAAGCATAAGGCAGGGCCTACCATTGATCAGTCATGGGTGCAATTCAGGTAACATTCCACCTGCAGTGCAGCCTTGATTTGCAACCACTCGCTTTGTCACTGCTGCCACTGCATCCACCTGCTTAGGTAATGCGCTTTGACCTCCAGTCTGATAACACGGGCAAGACCTTTGCAAAGGATGTGCAGCCAAAGCTGGAGCCAGCCTTGAGGTCAAGGTACCGCCCAGTCAACTTACCACTTCCTCCTGCACAAACTCGCAAGGTGCGCTGCACTATACTGGGAAGGCATGCCGCCCTCGATATGCCTGTGTTCCATATGCCATTTGTGCCGGCATCTGCTGGGTCCGGCAGGATGCAGCCTTGGTCACCAACTGCACAGTGCAGTCCCAGATGTGATTATTATCATAAGTTGTCCCATGCCGCTGCCACAAGAGGAAGCCATCTTGCTGGCAGCCTCAGCAGTGAAGATAACACATCCCTTAACAAACTGTTCAGCGTACCACTTGCACAGCTCAGCAGGGTGACCCTTTTCTGCCCTTGCTGGTGCATGCAGTTCACTCTGATTGAAAATGGTGATGCCAACGGCAATGTGGTTGCCCTCTACCTGGGACAGGCAGACACTGTCAATGGTATCAACCGAGCCATTTCAAAGACCTGGTCTGACAATGTGAGTGATCACAGAGATGCAGCTGCTGCCTGTTTGATCCTGCTGCCTGCAAGGCATAAGGACCAGCATTCACAATGCCTGACAGCGTTCACATTGTCAGGAGGTGGGGTCAGCAGGACTGCAACCTCTGTCTGTTGTGTCACGAGTTCTGGCTGCTGTGATCGCCTGACTCCCTGTGTTACTTGCAACGGGGTCGCTGCATGTGTGCTTGTCAACACATGCTGCCTGGTTAGCTCAGGAGCCGGCCACAGCAGTTACAAGGCTGGTGTTCCTGGCACACACACTTTGTGCCATAGTATGGCACTGCAGGTGCAGCAGACTCCACAACACTGAGCTGCCTGTGAGCTGAATCAGAACCAGTGACCACACTCCTCAGTGTCACCACATACTAATTTCTGAAGATTCAGTGCATCTGCTTGTTGCACGTCCTGCTCAGGTGACAACCAATGCCAATACCAGCTCAGTTGAGGAATGGGAGCTGATCAACCTCACTGTTGATGCTCATCCCATTCACATCCATGAGGTGTACTTCCAGGTACAACATGCTGAGCAGGAATGTCTAAAACCTCTGATTGCCCAACATCGTCTGTGAACTCCCTGTCCTGTCCAATATTGGCTTAATGGCTACGCTTACTAAGTATGAAACAGTGCCACTGAAGTTCATGTTGGTTCAAGCTTTTGGGTTCCTTAAGCTCCAGCTTGGCACAACACACACATATGTTGTGCATGTCAGCAAGCCTGTGTATGTTTGTGTGACCACAACAACCAACCCATCTGCCTCCTGCAACTGACTTGCAGGTTGTGAGCATCAGGAACATCAACGTGTCCACTGTGAATGGCAGCCTCACTTGGGTTGATACCGGTGTCAACGCGGGCCCTTCTGTCAACAAAGAGGGCATTTTGAGTGCGCCATGCAACAGACCTCCTGGTCAAACCTGCACTCTGCAGAAGGACACTATATTGGTGCCCCCTGGCACTGTCACCACCGTGCGCCTCATGACCGGCTCAGGGAAGGGCCTCTTCCCATGGCACTGGTGAGTTGTGCAAATCTATTGAATGCACTTAAAGTTCAGTGGATCTATCTGAGCTGCCATCGACCTGACCTGCCAGTGCTTCATGTATTTCTGTGAGCTGATGGTTGAACTCTGGCTCAACAATTGCTTGGAGTCCACAGAGGGCACTTGCTGAGTGCTCACTGGTCTGCTGAAAAGTGGCTCAAGGTGACCAATGATGCACTGCACCCAGAACTTGCTGCTGCTAGCAGCCCTGTGCAGCACCAGCTTCATCAGCCTGCTCAGCACTGCCATGCACCCAGGTCACTGCTCATGCTGTTTCTGCTGTTTGCCTGCAGTCATCTGCTGGAGCACGAGGACAATGAGGTAAGCAGCAAAGAGATCAGTCTTGTAGAGCTCCAGGGGCCTGGCTTGCCAAGCAGAGACTGCCAGTCTCGGAGAGGTTCTCCTTGGAAGATGCATTCACCTTGTGCCGTTAGAAGCCACCTTGAAAGGAGCAGCTTATGTACATGTCGGGCCGTGGCTCACCAGCAGGCCCAGCCTGGGCAGTGGTTGGACCATTGCTTCATTCGTAGCTTCACTAGCAGCTAGCGCGTAGCATGAATGTGCTGCAGCTTTATTTGCCAATGCATGTAGTTGGACAGCAGCATGCTCAGCAGCTGACAGTGTCAGCAAGATGGTCTAGTCTCTAGCTGGCAGATGCAGCCTTTCTTGGGCCAACATGTCGGTGTACCGTACACCATCACTGGCAGTGAGGTAATTGCTAGCACTCTAGCTGCACATGTTGCTCAGATGAGTTTTCCACTTGCCTGTGCTGCTGCAGATGATGAGGCCTTGGTGTATTGGCCAACCTGGCTACACAAACCCCAAGACTGGAGAGCCAATGTGCCCAGGACCACCTGGTATCCCACCACTGTGAGCTGACAAGGCATTTTTGGGCCAGCAGCGCACATGCGACAGTGTTCAAGTTTTTCTGGACTACACAGGCTGGAACAGCTGGCATGAGCAGGAGGCTGTTGGCCTGCCGTGATTCTGCCGAGTAGCTGCTAAGGTTACAGTGGTATTCTGATCAAAGCGTGAACAACAGTTACATTCACTAGTGGAAATAAATGTTCTTCTGTATGCCAGCTGGCAGCTGTCTGTCTGGGGCATGTGATGACCTGCTATGAAGGTGTCCAATGCACCTGCTGCAAGCGTGTCCGTGCAATTTGAAAGTATGCCAATGTCACCTCGAGGCCTGCAGAGCTCTGCATACTGTTGCAGCCTGAGGTAGAATGGCTGTATGTTGTGGGGCAAATTAATTTAATTATATTATGGTATATGCTACTATGCAAGCTTGGTTGCCAACCAAATTGGTAATCAACATGAAACTGCTCAGAACGTTGTACACTTTATAAACAAAAATATTATACATGCTCAGAATGCTATACATGAATACTGCTCAGAATGTTGATATCATTGATGGAATGATGCAGTCTCAACCAGCAGAAAGCTATGCCACACGTCGTGCATGAACTGTACTAGTCGGACAGTACTGTCAGCTGCAACATTGCTCTTACCAGGTTCGGGTGCATCAAAAGGATAGAAGTTGAGGTCTTGAAGTCCATACTCACTGCCAGGCAGATCTACCGGCCACTGCAGTGCAGTAATCTGGCGGCCCGCCACTGGCAGTGGGTATTTGTGAACGAATCGGATGTGTTCAATGCATGCCACCTAGGAAGACTAACAGTGGCACGTGATTCTTTTGAATGGTTTCATGGTGTCATGTGATCACCGCAGGTGTTCACTGAACTGAAGTGTTCTTCAAATGCAGGCCCTGTACTGAGTGCACTTAAGCTGCATGAAAATGCATGTACATACAGATCTTCATGCAGTTTTGAGTGATGATCATGGAGCATCCATGCGTATGCCATCCCATATTGCAACCTGTTTCCAGACTTCAGGCCCTGATTATTAGCACTGTTTGGGTGTTCAAGGACTCGCAACCAATGCTGCAGCCACCAGGCCTGCCTGCTGTGCTCGCAACACAGTTGGTGCAATGAGGCTGCTGTTTTGTGGTGCTCCGTTTGAATCTTGGTGGCCACCATGGTAAAGCTTCCAGGGCTTGTTGACACGAATAATTGTTCAAATATGCTTGAATTCCAGGAGTTTTAGGGTTGACTTGTGATGACTATCATACGGCACCTTTCAGGCCTGAGCCTGCGCGTGGCCTGTCGCCGCTGCAGCTGCTGGCCGGAAAAAAGAAACAAAATTTGTTGCAGCTGCCTCACCCTACTGCTCCTACGCGTCTTTTCCACTGTCACAGCCAGCTCCACCTGCTGCCCATCCCCATTGTGCAGGTTCAGTGGCACTTTAAAGCTGCCAAATTGCATCACTCTGGGAATCCGTACTTGACAGAAAAAGGGCAGAGTCAACCGAAACACGACTGATATTAGACCGAATTTTCCGCATTGTGTATGTAAACGTAAACGCATTTTCAGCGATCCATTGGTCATAACAGAGATTGTTCCAGTGTGTGTGTTTGTCTGCGACTGATCAGTCATGACTGACGACATGCCAAAAACAGCACCGACAAGAAGGCAGAACCGTGACTGATTAGCACTGAAACAGGACAGATGCAGCACCGATATCTGTCTGATTCTG
>JABEVS010000129.1:0-148482 GCA_018290735.1 Coelastrella sp. MACC-549
AACAAACACACCAACATAGCATTGATCAGGTTGCAGAAGAAAGAAAGTGCTGGACCTCGAAACTTAGTAATTTGTCACCTTGTAACTGCTGCCAAACATCACCGCTGCCTGATACAGCTGCTGCTGCTGACTGCGTCTATTGCTGCTGCCGCCTGCACCCACTGCTGCTGTGACTGCTGGTCCTGCTGTATTTAAGACGGTCTGCACCACTGCCAGTGGCCGCAACTGCTGCTGCAGTCTTGCTTGTGTTTCTGGTTCAGTGGCAGCTATGCGTAGAGCCTACGGCAGCAGCAGTGGCAGTGGAAGCATGTAGACTCACAGTTGCTAGCACATGGATGACAAGGTACCACTTGCTCGATATGCATTGGCTGCCCATTGCACCCGCCAGTCACTGCAAACCATAGTTGTGCCGTACAGCTGGTTTCCAGGCAGCAACCTAGCTAAGTGGACTAACGTCAAAGCACACGTATCCAAAGTGCCAAGTGAGCATGGTGGCAGATTGGCACACATGCTCAGCTGATGGTAATGCAATCTGGGACCTCTTGCTGCCGCACCTGCACATGTGCTGCACCTAGTAGCAGCATTGTCACCGAGAACCAGTCCTGGTCAAAGCCATTCCTGAGTAGTGGCAAGGCATAAAGGGCTGCCGCCCAGTAGTAGGAGCGGGGCGTGTCACTCTGGAGAGCTCCAAGCACCCATGCCTGCAGGTGTGCAGTGTCAACTGAATGCACTTTGCTGCTGTAGTGGCGCTGATAGTATCGGTAATGTTTTTGTAAAATGACAGTACGTAACTGGCGGCCGCTCCTAGTGGCTGAGCATGACAGGTTGCTGGAAATGAGAGGAATGAGCAATGTACCACCTGCCTGACTGGAGCAGCACCAATGCACTGCTGCCATACAGTATGGACCAGGTTGATACAACGTAAGACTGGAGTTTTAGATTTCAAGCACTGCTCAAAGATGCTGGTAGGCCTCACCATGGAGTTGAAGAGTGGGAAGATGCTGATGCCTCCCATCACTCCCCAAGTGAAATTGTCATCTGGATATGTCAGAGGCGCTGGCCCTTCCAGCTCTTTACCTTCTGTAGTATGCCGTTTGTAGAATACTGTGTACAAAGTGGCAACCAAACTAGCAGATACTGCTCCATATGTGACTGCACTGTCCAAAACGCCTCGCAGGTCTGCCTGGACTTGCAAGCAAACACCTCGCTGTTGCTTGCGAGACAGAACCTTTCTATGATACATCACAGCCTTCTGTGGCACAAAAGCACTCCCAGGACTACTGCAACTTGGGTACCTGGCGCCATGGGTCGAATGCCATGGGTGCATGACTCGCAACTTAATTATGCACGTGTGCTGGTGTTGAGTTGCACGCAAGTGCCATATGCAATACGTGCAGTGCTTTGGTGTGAAGGCATCAAGCTGTGGTCTTTGATCTATGGGGTTCTCCAGGTGTACCTGGACCAGCCATTGACCGTTGCAGCAGCAACCACTGGCAGTGGAGGTTGTATGCGGTTGTAGCCATGGGTTGTTAAAACAAGCACAGCAGATTGCAGTCTTGACTGCTCGAGACAGTGGGCAGGTAATGCTGTTGTTCATGATCATGTGATGAACCTATTGCAGCAGTCATGTCACTCTCTGACCACAAGAGTAGGTCGCTAAATAGGACTCGGAAAGAGCTAGACTGCTTGCAGACTCAATGAAAGAAGATATCTCGCGACAATGAATATATTACACGTAAATACTTCTATTCCTCGGGATTATGCACACTCAAAATACTGAAGGAATCAGCTGTTAGCCAACAGCTAGCATACACAACAGCAGGACAGCTGTGTTGTACATTGGTCTGTTTCTCATTAAGTGAATGCAAGCGTTCTGAAGAGTCTGGATCATATTCCAACTTATGCAGCTGGATATGCACACACTTGAATGCACAGTCATGTGCACTGTACACCTTGCAGGCACACAGCGCTAGCCCATTGAGAGCAGTGCTGACAGCCTGTCAATAACAATGCTGTCCAGAACAATCGAGCTCTAGCATATGCAGAACCTAAGAAATCACACATACCAATCCAAGTGTTTTGCACTGGCTCAAAATGCTCTAGTTCCAATGATCTCAACAGCAGACTGCTGCTGTATCAAGCCTAGGGCCCACCACCGTAGGCAACAACTTGTTTTGATGCCGCTGCTACTGTGTGGGGCGCCAGAGCTGACATGTGCACCCTCAACATGCTGTCCATTGACACGGTGCTATGCTCATCAGTGTCTAACATAAGACCTGAGGCAAGCTGCAAGATGTTCAACCCTGAACATTGTAACCAGCTGGTCAGTCATTGCTTGAGGGCATTGGTGAGCTCCTTGCCCGTCAAGTACTCCTCTATGTTAGAAATGGTGGTTGAGGCAATGTTTGCCAATGCTTCATGTGTCAAGAAGGCCGAGTGCGGCGTTATCAGCACCTGCATAACACAGACCAGCAGCACATGCCAGCCTGATGCAGCCTATCAACAACTGCAGCGCCTTTCACATAGGCTTTTAAGCCCTGGCCTGTGCTGCATGTCCTGCAACCCTGTGCATCAAGTGCAGGCTATAGTATTGCAAGCAGGAAGTGCTGTGCTGCTGAAAGGCCGGTCAGCACACGGAGGTTGTGCGGACCGACATATTGGCAGTCAGGCTCTGACCCAGATTTGTGACAGACTCGGTGGTGCAGCTGCTAGACCAGTCAGGGGCTTTCCTGCGCCTATGCCAGTATTATCACACAGCCTGGCACCGCCAGACGGCCCAAGATAACAAATCAGGGCTTGTGTTTCACCTGTGGGTAGCTTGTGAGCACTTTGAACCTCCTATCCCACTTCTGCATGCGTGTAGCAATGTCCAGGTCAGTCCAATCAGTGAAGAAGAGCTCTCCTGCGTACAGAACACCCAACAGCATCAGCAGCACTGAGTGAGATGCAGACAGTCCTTGCGTTGAGTATGTGAAGTTTGTATGAGAGTTGAACCAAGCCCCCGGTCTGAGACCCATCAGCAATACCACAACAACAACAACACCACTCGGCACCTTGCCTTGCCATCTGCCGTGCACACTGCAGATAGATACAAGTGTACTGAGCTCCTCATGCACTGCTTCTAAAGGCATGAACATTTGTTGTGGACACCCATGTGCCAAGTACACTTATTCCTGAAGCTGCCGTAGTAGTTTTTGAATTGACATGTACGAATCAAGTATCACTGTTGGAGAGCGCCCCAAAACCCAACCCCACAAAGGCCAGTCCTTAAATAATGCATGCTCACTCTGAGGCCGCTGCTGAGGTGGTTGGAAGAGGGGTTTGCATGTGTCTCTGGGCATGTACAAGTTCATTTTAGCTGTTGTTCTAGCGCACCTTCATTCTCATACACATCCATACCAACAGCTCCCAGCTGAGCATTTTCCAGTCCTGCCATGAGCGCCTCACTGTCAACCAGCCCACCACGAGACACGTTCAGCAAGACGACACCCTTCTTCATCAGGTTGATTCTGCAAACAGTGCAAGCATGGACACCAGCACAGCACATGGTTAAGCTGAGGCTCAGGCAGTTGCAGCTGTGTTGCACAAAAGCCATGGAGGTAGATAATTTCATCTGTTGATGAGTGACATGCTGGTAAGTGTGTGCTGCTTTGCAGACAACAAACTCGCCTGTCTGAGTTGATGATGTGGTGAGTTGCCTTCAACAATGGCACATGGAGGCTGATCACATCAGCCTGTGGCAGTGCCTCCTCTAGGGCCATGTAGGGAATCCCCAGTGCCTCAACAGCAGGGTTCTTGCGCACATCATATGCGATCACGGTCATGCCAATTCCCTGCAAGCAAAGTGCCGCAGTGCAAACAGCAAGAGCTGCGCTAGGGTGAAAAGTTAGCAACCAAGTGAAGGTGCCACCTTTATTTTTGTCATCAAAGCTGCTGGCAAGGATGACACGATAACAATAATGGCAATGCTTCTGCGCAGTGCCACTTTGGATATGTAAGTTGTAGACTCCCCACCTTGCAAATTCTTGCAGCCTCTGCTCCAATGGCTCCAGTGCCTAGGATGCACATGGTCTTGTGCCTTAGCTCAACGCCTACCAGTGGGGACAGTGAGTAGTTGCCGGCTTGAACACGCACATAAGCCTGATGCAGCTTCCTGGCATGAGTGATCAGCAGCACCAGCAACAAAGTGCTGAACGAGACTGCAGCTGGGCAATAGTATCTGCATGGCTGTCACCTGGCAGGCCCAAAATGGCTGACATTGAGCCACATCCTTACAGACCTAAGAATGCCACGTATGAGGATGGCATCTCTTTACTTGACTCCCTGCACCCTCCGTCTGCTTGCATGCTTAGAACTGCATGCTCAGAAACCAAGCCAACAGAGGCAAACCAAGTACTGCTCTGGTATGGATGTTGTCTGGCCTAAGATCTGCCTAGGCAAGCATTGCCCCTCCCCACTGTCCATGTGCGCTCACCTGTTGAGTGCCATCAGCAGTGACACTGCATGCTCTGCCACTGATGTGGGACTGTAGGTCGGCACACGCACAACCTGCACAGCAACAGACATGCAGAGCTGGCACTGTGGGTTAATGAGCACCGTGCACGGTGAATCCTGCAAGCAGAGTTGTATGTAGATTGTGCAGCAACTGCTTCTGCGCAGGAACACATACAGGTTTGCATTGATGGGAGCAAATGCACAACGTAACTTTGGCCAGCAGACAGCTGATTGCACCAATCATAGGATGACTGCATATACATTCAAGCAAGCACAGGCAAATGAACCTGATGTATCTTGTGAGACCACCACCACCATTTCTTTGACTGGTGCCATTGATTGTGGCACATGTCCTTATGCACTCTGTCACCAGCTGTCACCTTAATCCCATGCTCCTCACACGCCGCCAGGTCAACTCTGTCGTACCCAGCACACCTCATGGCAATCAACTTCACCCCACAATCAGCCAGCTTGGCAACAACCTGCACAGCACATGGCAAGCTTGGACGTACAGTATTTACTCCCTGAAATGTTTGACCAGAGCACTTCAAGCATGATCTGCTCCGTGGTGCATGTGTATCAGACGTAAGTGACACTTCTGCTGGTGACACCCTGTTGACAGCATGCGCCTCTCACCTAGCACTGGGCAGCTGCTGACTGTGCTGTGCATGTCGAGTGCATGATCAGTACGCACAGTTGATGACTGCTCAATGCCGTTGGTTTGTGTGGGAAGTACTTGACAGTTCTGCAGCTGGTATACTTCTGTGATCAGCTGCATTGGTGGCTTGTAAGCCGTTGAAGTTTACCTTTGCATCACAGTTGTCGTTGACAAACAGGCACACCACTTCAGCATCCTGGGCTAGTGCAGCGGTGTCCTTGTCTAAGGTAGCCTGAACGGCAATAGCAGCACAGCAGCATGCCTGTCTTACCAGGACAGCAGCATAACCAGCTGGTGCTGGGGCAGCACATGAGTGACAAATTGTTCAGTGTACCTGACATGCTGTCCAGAACAACATCACAACACATGCAACAGGCGCTGTGGCTGCTTCAACAAATGCAGCTGACAGTCCACCCAGTTGCTTTGCTGCTGGGTGCTGCTTCACTTCAAAAAGTTATGTACTGAGCTTGTAGCTGGCCATTGCAGCAAGCAGCAGTGGCAAACGTCACAGATGACAGTTGAGTACTGGACCCTGAGCTGTGTTTTAACCTGCGCACCTGAGTGAAGCATATGTTGGTGAAACCGGCCTCCTGCAGGGGTCCTGTCAAGAAGGACTCCACATAAGAGGCTGCAAGAGACAGGAGAAGCAACCTAGCAGGCTCAGAGAGCAAAACAAACAGATGAACTGATTCTTGATGATAAATTCAGAGTGCATACCCCCTCTACACCGGTGACTGAACATATCTTGAAAATGATCTTATAAAAGAGTGCTGTTTGCCTGTGACAAGGGCCACCTGAAAGATGATCCACACTGACAGGAAGTGTAGTTCACAAAGCAGCAGCTGCTGCTAGCTGCTGACCATGTGTGAATACAGCTAGAGCACAGGATGTACATCAAAATATACATCAAAGTCTCACCTGCACTGAAGACAGTGATGTTTGTGGCTGCTTTCTTTGCAGCAAATTCATCCCCATTGTGTGGGTGTGGGTCACTGATGCAGCACCTGCTGGCTGGTCGTCCACCAGACACAGCAGCAGTGGCGATCTGCCGCTGCCGAGATTGCAGCCTCCAAGATATGCTTGAAGCGGTTACGAGTGTCTTGGCATAATTCCTTTTTGTGGGGTGAGAGGGTTTGTGCACCAGTGGCTTTGCTGCTGGACAAGTCTGCAAGCCCTTGGTACGGATTGGTGTGTACGTTCCATTGTTGCTCATGGTGTTGGTGGGCCTGAATTGGTGTCACACCAGTTGATGCGAGTTGAGCAGAAGCAGAGAGTAGTGCAACCAGTACCATGAGCAGACAACCATGGCACCCTGCTATCCAAGGCACTGTAGCTGCCTGTCCAAGCACTACCTTACAATCGCTGCTGCTGACAAGACAATTTGTAGGCTTGATCACTATCTTAATCAAATCATTCTGCAAAAGCCAGTCACGGGGGTCTGCACTCACCGAAACGCTGGACTCAGCAAGTTGCTGGAGTTGCCGTGTAACGCAGATCACCTTCAAAGAGGCTCGTGGTAGTGTTATACATAATTTCAACAGTAATAAATATGTTAAATGCACTGTGTCGGCAGCGGTGCCTCTTTAGTCAAGGGAGCAGCCGCAAACGTCAACACATACCTGTAGTGTGACTGGGTATGATGTGGACACCTGATGCGCCTGATGCACCCGTACTTAGAGGCTATGGATTTGAACGCCACAAAGTACACTTCTAATGCCAGCACTTCGCTACATACCTGCCTTCTTGTGAGTCACAGCTTGTGACCGTTGCCAAGGGAGTTTCGACACCGCGCTCCCCGCCGGCTGATCTTCCCCCAGTGCTGCAATTGGAGCTTCATGGTTCTCAGCGTAAAATAATATATCTTTTTTTCTCACGCTGTGATGTTCAAGTTGGAGAGAAGCGGGAGTGGCTGAAGTGTGATACTTGGCTTTGCTGAGTGATGAGTGTTAAGAGACAATTGTTTGTCAGCTGTAATGCACGTGGTCTTGAGCTGGGTGCAGAGCAGATCGGCTTCGGTTTGCCGTTGATACTGGGCTTCTCTTTACTACCACAGTACTCGCACGCCACGGCTCTCCCAACAAGATACAATATAGACAAGGGTATAAAGTCTGTGCGCTGGCAGGGAAGACAGGCAGCGTGGCTCGATAAGGAGGCGTTATCTCTGTCACCTGTATTTCAGCTGAGCAGGCACTGCACCAATGGGTGAGCGCAAGACACGCGGGAGGTCTCGCTAGATAGCGCCTGTGATTGCTCCATTGCACTGAGGCTGCTTTACACCAGCTTATACTTTGGGTGTATGGTCCATGGGCACTCAACAGCTGCAAACATCACTCCACACCAGATACACCATATCCCACCTTGCTGCCATCATCACGCTCCTGTTCATTTAGGTATAGGGCTTGTAACCTCCTGATTGTGCGCATTTTTTACAATGTCACAGGGTAGCAGGAGTGTCAACACCAGCAGCAGCAACAGCAGCACCGAATACCTCGCAGCATGTCCGGCCCATAACTTCACACCCAATACACTTGCACCCATCGCAGCCCATCAGAGGCAGCAGCAGCAACAGCGAAAGCACAACGTCACGAATCGCATCAAAAGGTAGCTACCCCTCTGCAGCCCCAACAGGATCATCACCATCAACGACAGCAGCAGCAGAGTCTGCTGCGGCAACAGTCACAGAGCAGGCACGTCATCGATTGGAACGGCAATGTACTGCTGTTGCTGATGACAGCCAGCTGCCATGGCTGGGTGCTGAGCTGGACATTGCTGGCTACACAAAGAAGGGTTTCATGAGGGGCGGAGGCAAGGAGCAAAACCAGGACAGGTACAGTCCACATAGCTGACACAGCGCTTGTGATGATATCATCCAAGCAGCAAGCATCAGTGGACATGAAGCGCCCTCCTCACTCGTCGGCCCAGATCTGCACATGGACCAAGAGGCGCACAATCATTGAGAGCATTATCATCTCAGCTGTTACAAATGCTCCCATCCTCTTTGTGATGTGAAGCAAGTGTGTTGTGTCTCGGGCGCCTTCACAAGCAGTGCCGTTCATTGCATGGCCACTGCTGCTGCTGCTGCCACTGCTGCTGTTCATCTCATCCGCTTCAGGGGTCTGATCGTGCAGCAGTTTCGTAGTTGCCAGGAGCTGTTGGTTGGGGTGATGGACGGCCACGGGACGTTCGGACATTTAGTCAGCACATACGTGGTACAGCACCTGCCTGCAGTGCTGATGCAGAACCTGGTGGCAGCAGCAGCAGCAGTGCACAACTGCAGCAGAGATGATAGCAGCAGTAGTGAGGTGCATAGTAGAGGCAGGCGGCAGACCACACAGGGCAGCATTGCACCCAGACACCCGACGCAGCATCAAATGCAGTATGTGGTGGTACCGGATCACAGCAGCAGCAGCATCGACAGCAGCAGCCTGGCCACAGATCTGCATGAACAGCAGCAGCAGGAGAAGTCAGGCAAAGAGGGTGGCGCTGCTCACCGACGGGGGAGGGTAGTATCAAGACATAAAGTGATACATCAACCAGAGCACTTGCAGCTGGACAGCAGCAGCAGCGACAGCAGCAGTTCAGGTTCTGTGCAAGGTGCTCACACAGTGGTCCCCTGTGCATTAGTGAACCAAGTGCCTCTGAGCAAGGGCTTGGTACAAGCTGTGTTTGCAGAGACGGACTACATGCTGAACTGCTCAGGTATCAACGTGATGGACTCTGGCAGCACTGCACTGATAACACACATAGGACCTGACA
Source organism: Coelastrella sp. MACC-549 (assembly GCA_018290735.1). NCBI lineage: Eukaryota > Viridiplantae > Chlorophyta > Chlorophyceae > Sphaeropleales > Scenedesmaceae > Coelastrella > Coelastrella sp. MACC-549. The sequence goes on from JABEVS010000129.1 coordinate 8,909, forward strand.
CACTCACCACTGCATGGGTCGGGGACTCCAGGGCTGTGCTCGGCAGAAGGGTGGTAGACACAGACAGGAACCTCAAGGCTCACACACAGCAGCAGTGGCAGCAGTGGAATGCTGATGGTGGCAGCAGCAGCAGCAGCAGCAGCAGCAGTCAGAAGTGGCAGGTGATCCAGCTGAGTGATGATCACAAACCTGAGAGGCCTGATGAGCAGGTGGGTGCCAGCAGCAGCAGCAGCGGAGGGAATCAAGCATGACAGTCAAACTTTGGCCACGCCTTCCCGGCATCAACACTGGTGTCTGCTCTGCTCCTGAAGTTGAACATAAACCAAGCATACAGTGGCACAATTGTAGAGAACTGCACCTTGCTTTCAACCAGCTGTTGACTCTGCTGCTGCTGCTGCGCCTTGCTGCTGCTGTCCCACAGTTGCGCATTGTGATGAACAATGGACGAGTAGCTCAGATGCAGACTGCTGCTGGTCGGGGAGTCGGGCCGTACCGCGTGTGGTTCAAGCAGCTGGACTATCCGGGACTGGCAATGTCACGGGCGTTTGGAGATGCACCATGCAGGTGAGTTGCATGGCAGCTGATGAGACCTGAAACTTGATGTTTCATTGGCTACCCACAACACACATGGCAATCACTGGCATGGACTCTGTCTGCCAGCAGCAGCAGCTCTGTCTGCAGTGAATGTGATGTGTGTGAGCCAATTTCCAGCCGTTTCTGGCATCTTGGAGTTTGATTTCTGCGGATGAATTGCGTTATCATCATGTGTGCCTCATCAGTGTTGTCCCGCTGGTGCTGTTGCTGCCCTGCAGGCGCATAGGTGTGACTGTTGAGCCCCAGCTGTATGTGCACCAGCTGACAGCTGATGACCAGGTGCTGGTGGCGGCCAGTGACGGGGTGTGGGAGTACCTCAGCAATGAGGAGGTAGGCATTCATCATGGTGTAACTGGACTGCAAGACAGCTGCAGAGCCTGTCATGCGGCGGTGTAGGCTATCTAGTCTGCTGCCTCCATCAGCAAGACTTGGTCTGATGCTGGCAACGTCAGCTGGACTGGCCAGGCAAAGCCAGTGGCAAAGTTTGTAGCTGGCCTATGTCAAGGCATCATATGGTTCCTGAATGGTTTGTGAATGTCGTCCACAAGGTCATAACAGGCTCTGCCAGCACTCAAGCCCGCTGCATCATGCTGTCAAACCTCCCTGCAGGCAGTGGAGCTTGTTGGTGGCTGTGAAAGCGCATCCAGCGCTGCCCGCAAGCTGGTCGAGGCGGCCGAGCAGCGCTGGCAGCAGATGGAGCGGGGCAACTACATTGATGACATCACCGCAGTGGTAGTCAGGGCAACACACAGGCGCCAACAGACCAGCAGCAGGTTATAGGCACTGGATCAGGCTCAGCATCACTCCTCAACAACACTGGACTAAACCCTGATTGCGAAAGACCTCCGAGTCGGATGTTACTAACTACCCGCTGGTGTTTAACCCTTGCAATGCCAGTCTTGCAAGGGGTGTCTGATCATGTCCAAGGAAGAGTGCCTGCTGATCCTCAGTGTGTTGTGATATACATCCAGGAGCCGGATGACATTGTCACCTGCATACCTTTCACAGACATCTCATTGTCAGATCACCAGATGGACCTAGAGCGTGATCGGTACTTGCTGTGGACACATGTGACATCTTTTATTATGAATGGTATGATTAAGCCAACGGCTGACTTTTCAGAATCACCACATGGCTGGCTGCAAAGTTGTCGGCTGACAAATAATCATCCTATTTCATTCGGCTGATCAGCTTGTTTGAGAGCGGCTGGTGGTCAGAGTGCATTGCCAGACAGACATTGGCCCACCATGGCCCTTGGGTGTTTCTTGTCTCTAAGGGAGCAGTGAGCGTCTCTGTGAGACCACCGATCAGTGCAACCTGGCAGCCACAAAGTACTTTTTTCAAAAAACGCTGCGGTGAAAAAGGGTAACCTTCCGTCCTTCCTGGCAGGTTTTCAACATTGACAGGGGCAAACGCTATGCATGGCATGTATGGTGTTACCAAGGAGGTAGGCATCGCTTGTGATGCACATGAGCTGCAGTCATACCATGACTATTGACATTTGAAATATGAGGAAAGTCCTCTGCACTTGAAGGATCACATGTAGACCTAGCTAGACCCTGATCACCCTTATCATTCGTTGACTCACTCGTCAGACGTGCTGTGCCTGTATCTATGGATGCCTGCTGTCAGTCATCACCTATGGATGGAGGTATTTGATCACATGCCGCCTTCTACAGCAGCCTCGTGACGATCTTCACCTCCTGCTGAAGGTGCTGCTGCTGCTGCTGCCGACCATTGGGACTCCAATCTCCACAGCCTCAAGCTGTTGCACCACCCTCCGGCCCGCCAGCTGGCAAGTGACAGGCCTGCAGCATCATTGGGGCACTCGTCCCCACATGGTGAAGCACTGTCAGCGCCCGGTTTCTGCCTTTTTGCAGCAATCGCAATGGCAGAGTTGCTGTCATTATCACCGCTTTGTAGCGATACCCCATCAGCCACAGTGCCATTGGTGTCTGCTGCTGGTACTGCTGTGTCTTCCCATCCATCTGCTGGCAGTAGCGAGTACCTTCTGTGCCCTGATGCTGTCAGCAGCAGACTGAGGCAGGGAGAGAAATGAACGCCATTCACAGTGTCGGCTGCTGCCTTGAAACAATCCACCTGCTGCCCGGTGCACAGGTCAAACACCTGCACAGGCAGACCAGGTACACCACACCAATTGACGGCAGTCTTTTCACTCAGACCTCCATGCGATCTGACACAACATTGATGCTGCAATGTGCAAACGTTTTGTTCACAAACTACTACCACATCCACTCCTAATAACCTGGTACAACATGCAACAGCTTGCCTTAGGTCATCACAGCTGCTGAGTCGTCCACGTACCCGCACAAACCCATCGCAGCCTCCAGTTGCCAGATGTCTCCCACAAGGTTCAATGCTGAACCCTATCCGCTGGTTTGTGCTGCCTGAGCTCCGTGTCATGCTGTACAGAACTTGACCAGTGTTCCTGATGTCCCAGCAGTGTATCTGGTCGTCTTGCCGGGCACCCGTGTACAAAAAGTTGCCGTCTGAAGAGAAGGAAACCTGCAAGGCCACCCAACAAGCTATTGTGCCAGAGACATCACATCAGCATTTCTCACTCAATGCTCACTGTTGGTAGCTGGTCTGCTCAATGCCCTCCTGAGAGGAACATGACATGGTGGCAGGCAAACTCAATGAAATGTGTGCTGGCCCCGTGAACCCAACAGAGTGTTGTGAAGTGTTGAGGATGCAAGAAGAGACAGCCTGAAAGGTTCTGCCAGAACCACTGGCAATGCTTGCCTGCGTAACACCACCCCTGTGACCTTCCAACAGCATCAGCTGCTCATAAGTCCTTGAATCAAACAGGCCTATGCATCTGCTGTAGCTGCCAACTGCCATCAGGTCATGCTGAACAGCACTAATGCATAAGCAGCTGATAATGCCTGCAGCGAGCAGCAGCACAAGTCAGCTGCCGTATGTAACTGAATCATATCAGTAAGGCTGCGTTCAGTTGCACCACATCCTGCAGCCACAACCCTGTCTGCAGGTGTGCTGCGGTGACCGACATACTAGGTCATTGATGCTGCGGCTTGTGACATCCTTCTGCTCTGCTTGACCATTGTGTATTCGTGCTGGTAATGGACAAGGCAGCTATACATATCCAGTGCTCTGGCGGCATACGCCTTATGGCATGAGCTAGCTTTGCCACGCACAGGGAGCCTTTGAAGGTCATCTACATCAACATCAAGAGCTGACAGCAAAGAGTCATGCCATGGCAGCTGGTACAGTCAGCAGAGACTTGCTGCAAGCAGAACATTCCTGATGCACAAGGAACCACATCCTGTACTCTGTTGCGACTGGCAGCTGGGTGCTTTTGTCAGACTGCATTGCTTCAGACATCACCTGGAATACTTCCTTCCTGTTTCTTTTTGTATGTGGCAATCTTCCTGCAATCTCTGCCAGGCCTAGCTACATTGAAAATTCGTATTGTTTTGTTGTAACCAGCAACTAGCTTGGAGCCATCCGGTGTAAAGCTCAGTGATGTTGCCGCAGTGATTTCATCTGCGTCGTCATAGGCTCGGTATGTGGCCCGCAGCAGCCCAGAACAGGCATCCCACACCTTTATTGGCTGACCCTGTGGCAGACCCGACACAGAAGTGAGCAACAAAATGACTGCAAGCCTGGTGAATGATGGTGCAGTTGAGAAGGAAGCCTACTTATTGCATAATAGGCTGATCACATGTGATCGACCCCCTCTGAGCAACAGACTGTCAGCTGATGACAAGTGCGCTGCTCAACGTGGTATGAACGAGCAGTAAGGGCTGTAATTTTCTCCGCGCACTCGCAGCTCACCCGGCTTGTACTTGCAAAGCAGCATGATACAGGCTCTGTTGCAGACATGCCACTGAACCAGCAATAGTCGTACACCGTCTCCCCAGCATGAACCCTCAGTCCTGAACTCCAGAGTGCCCCATTTGCACTATTGACGACTGAAGGTGCCTCCTGATCTGTAGTGCCATGTTGCGTCTGCTCATCTGCACATTGCTGCTGCAAGGCATCAAAAGGCAGGTCGAACACCCGCAACCTGCAGGGGTTTACAGACAGCGCAATACATTGATCGGTAGAGATATTTGCGTGCCCGTGATGCTCTGCCTGACATGTGCTGTACAGCACCTCTCAGCAGCTAGCTGCTGCTACAGCTTAACTCCTGCCAATGTGCCATTGGAGGAGCAGCAACGCTACCACATGATGCTCACCAGTTATCATCGCTCACTGTTAGGCAGCACGACCCATCTGGTGACCACTTCACACCCTTGAGGAAGTTTGAGTTCTGGCATGCCGCGGTACTTGCAGTGTCTGCGTCAGTAGGAGCGTGCCAAGGCCTTCCGATCAACTCAGAATCATCAATAAATAACAAGAGTGATTATGCAGCTGCTGTAAGTCGCACCAGCAAACTCCTCCCAAGCGCAGTAAATGGGTGTCGGAGTGCTGGGAAAGGTGCATGCAAAATATCCTGCGGCGCTCGGCGCTTCCTCAGCTACATCGTGTGCCATCAAACAGAAAAATATGCTCCAACCCCTTCACATGTAAGGGTGGTGTCGACTTTCATACAAACTCAGTCCAAGTACTGATCTGCTGTAGCAAAGCAGGTTTGCAATTCAGGTTGGTGAGCGGTCATTGATTCTTCGACTGCTGGTCTAGATCACTGCATCGCCATACGTACAACCGTGTCATCTGCCATACGCCACGATGCTCGTGTCTGTCACATAACAGAACCCTGAGCCTGACAACAGCCTGAAGTCCCAGTGGGCAGCCAGCAGGTATGTTCCCACACTGATTGTACAGCATGTCTAGGTGCAGGCAAGTAGCCATGAGGTGACCAGTGAGCATTCATTCTGTCATGGCCTGTGCTGAACACCATCAGACCACGACCACGCAGGTGCCACCAGGACCAGGGGTGTTTGCTGTTTGCCAGGCTGGACTCTGTATGGACAAACTGCTGGACAAGCTGTGGTGGGAAGTACACAAGCAAACCCAAATGAGATCATTTACTGCAATTTACTATAGTCTGATGACACCCCAAAAGTCATGGCGTGAAGTCAGTGTGCCAGTGGTTATATCCTTAATGACAAAGCAGCAAGAGCTGTTGACCAAGTGCTTTCACAGGGTTATATGATGATGAGTGTCAGAGTAAATGCCTAATAACAACCCAACTTTGCAATGCAAGTGCCTGTCAACTTGTTGTCAGGAAGAAAGGTCGTTTATGGCTGCTCCCAAAGGCCATGCCGCTTCAATGGTCTGACCATTGTATGCCACCTGCAAAATGAGATGGCAGTCAAGGGGATGTTGATGCATAACAGACCAAGCAACCAACTACATTGCAGTCGTCTTGAAGGTCAAGGCCCTGCATTCTACACACTGGTGTTGCCCATGACCGCACATGAGAGTCATAGAGGCTGAGCAGCATAGGGCAACACGAGAACATCAGAGGGCCAGCAGCTACTTGCCTGTTTCACCAGTGTGATGGCTGCACCTTCTGGCAGATCAAAGCCCTGTGTAAGCACGGTATGACAGAATGACAAGTCCAGGCAGACGTATGGTGCTTGTGCTGGCTGGAGTCCAGCGAATGTCTTAGCGAGCTCGGTGACATCCTTGCCACAAGCAGCTGTTGCACGTTTGGCAAAGTCCTGAAAAAGCTCAACAGCAAGACAGCAGTGAAAGGACAGCAGGTTCGGTCATCAAGGCAACTGCCTGGGCTGCATTTAACGCTGCCACAGTGGCCTGGCAAACCTCACTGCTGCGTAAAAACACCACCAACATGCTAATCTGCAGAAACTGCTCAAGGCCACCATTTCTGCTGCTTTTTGAAATTTGCTCACAAGGACAGACTTTGGTGCTGCAGGAGACAGACATGTTGGCTGCTCAACCAGCGATGCATGGATTGCCCAACCGCCCATGTTCCAGCTGGCATGACTGTCCTGAAAGCCCCTTTGCAGGAACTCACCCCTGGACTGGTTCTCCACTCTATTGCCTCCTTGTCGGTTATAATGCCGCTGTCCAGGGCCCTATCCCAGAAGTAGCTGCTGACATAGTACACTCTTGCCATGCTGCTGGGCTTACCCCTCCACGCACCGTTGAAAGAACAAGCCTCCTACATGCGCAACGCAAGGTCAGTAACGCAGGTACACGAAACAGCAACATGAGCAGGCTTCTTTCACAAAAAATCTTGCTAGCGCAGTTGCCAAACAGGGACGCGCATTATTGCTGCCAATGCTGCTACTCACACCAACAGGGCAGCACAATAGCATCTCTACCCCATTTGCCCATGTTTTCAACTCGCTTGTACGTTCCAAGGACTATGTCTTAGGCTGTCACTGCTGTGCGTCTGCACCAACACATGCCAGATGACACAAGGCCAATGAAACTTTAGCCTGGGTTGAGGTTGCAGGTGCTACCAACAACCTACCTTGGGCTGGCCACAGTCTTTGTCATGCTCCAGTGCCTTGAAGGCCATTGCAGCACACTTTTTGAAGTCTCCGGACTCCACCACCTCCCCTATGGAGTATTCCTTGCCAGCATATGTGTACTTCAGAGAACTGCCCTTGGCAAAGCATGGGTGATTTGGGTCCTTCATGCCTGCCTCTATCACCTTTGCCCTGGCAGCCATCAAGCCATAGCCCAGGTAACTGCAATTGTACATGACCACAGAGCAATACGGGACATGGTCAGCTGGTAGGGCTATAGGTTGGGCACCCATCAACAGCCAGGTCAAGCTGTACTGGAGGGCCACAGGTCCATTGGCCGATGACCATGGTCATGCTGATGCTGGCAGAATGTAATGTGACAGTTGCTGAACTGTTTTGGTCAACTGCTGCCAATACCTTGACAGCATACTTCTGCTGCTGTGGCTGGCCCTAAGCTGCCAGGTGCAGTGGTCTGAAACTGACAGACAGCACCCTTCCGACCAGTTATTGTCCTGCGGTCGATCACGCATCAGTTACATTGCTCACATCAAGCAGCAACTGCTCACCTGTGCACATAAACACTGTACTCTGTTCCTCCTGCTTTCAGCTGTGTAATGTAGCCTGTTGGTGCTGCTGTTGCTTCATCTGCTGGTAGTGCAAATGCCTCCTGAACAGACCCTCCTCCCAGGTCAATTGCTGCCACAGTCCCAAGGGGGCCCTTGTCAAGCCGGTTGAGCAGGTAATTGAGCGTGAGCCAGGCAAATGCTCCTTCATGTGCTCCATCCATGATACCAACTGCATCTGACTTCAGCTGAAAGGGATACGACGCTAGAAAATTGCGCACTGCTGCAAGTATATCTTCGGCCTTGCTGCCTGGTAGCAGCCTCAGCCCAGCAGTGGCTTTGAGGGACAAGCCAGTTGTTGCCTGCAAGACAACAGGCATCAAGCGACACCATGTGGCTTAGGGGTTTACATTCACTGCTTGTGTGGGATTTGGGACCGTCGACAGATAGATGCTGCTACAAGTGAAGAGGGCTGCAAGATGACACCAGTCAGGTGCTGTGAGTGTTGAATGCAGCCGGACAGTGTGGGTCAATTGCTGCTTGCAAGTCAAACTGGCTGAGCAACTTGGATCTAGTCCTTGTGAAGAGGAGGCCATGCATGGGCTTAAACTTACTTGTTGCGCCTGCGGCACCTCTTTCAGTGCCTCAATCATCAATGGCTTCAGGCTTGCAGCTGCTTTCTGTGGCTCATCTGCAAAAGCACTCAGCCCTGGCTTGAGCTGGTGAAAACCGTCACTGAGCAGCTGCAGTTGGCTGCCATCCTGCTTGAACTTGAAAATGTGGATGCGGCTGCCTGTGCTTCCAGCATCCAACACTATGTTGTACAAGTACTGGCTGCTGCTTGCTGGCTGCTGGCGATGGCTGCTATATACCTGGTCTGTTGCAAGTGATCTAAGTTCTCTTACAGGGGCTGTTGCTGGAAACAGGAAGATTATCATCACCATGATGAAGAGCAGCTGCAGACAGACACCCGGGAGATTAGATATATGCTTGCTTGCATGCACCATTGACACACGAATTCAGCTACAAAATTGTTTTCTTGGACATGTAGAGGTTTGCATGACCTGATTCTCCGATGCTATGTTACCAGGTGCCTACCGGTACTGAGGTGACCAGTATAACCCCTCTGTTCCTGCAAAAGCAGCTGCAAACACGTTAGCGGCAGCTGCTGCATGCCACTTTCGCTGATCCTTCACATCGCACCTCCATATTTTATCCTGCACGCTCTCATGCCGCCTTATTATCATCTTATGCTTGGTGGTTGGTGCAAACCGCAATATAGGGGAAGAAGTGCTCCCGCCGTTGGCCACAGGCATCCCAGAATCACTGAGTCGGTTGACCATGAGCTTTCAAAGGTTTCATACAGTCAAGAAAGCATTTGATTCATGGCCTACTTGCTGTATTCCCCATCCTGCTGTCTGAGAAGGTAGGAAACTGCAGGCGGTGCGGCATTTCGACGACGGATGCAGATGAGAATTGGACTGGCAACATCATAGGATCCTGTGCATCGCCGGAACATGTCACTTCTGACCAGACACGGTATTTGACTTCCACTGTGGATTTATGGCTCCGTGACAGAGTCAAAATCGCAGAGCAAAGTGGTAATTTATATCCAAACCGCTGAAGAGTATGGGGGGGATTGCCACTCTCGCCTGCTCAGAAAGTGACTGATGCTCAAAAAGTGACTGCTTGCAATCCCAACCAGAAAGCAGCAAAGGTTGCATGCGCATCATCGCTCACAGCTGAAAACCTATGGACTTGCCACAATGACCTTTGAAGATGGGTTCCTTCTCCTACGAGCACAAAATGTCACAAAAAAGGTCACGTTAGCAGTACTATAGTGCTCCGTGGCACTCGTAGCACATTTCAGCCAATGAATTTTTTTTCAGATTCAATCCAATGAATGAACTGCTTCACAGTCCATGAGGGTTCAACATATAGGGTGTGGGGTCGCTAGGAGCATCTCTCCGTACTGCTGAACAGCATGTCAAACATGAGTCTTTATCAGCGTTTGCAAGTGTGCTAGGATCTTTAGCACATTGTTGCATCAGCTAGATCACTCTTATAGTTATTGATGGCATCCACAATCTGCTTAAAGATTGAAGAGTTGGATCAACTTAGTGCAACTAAGAACAGTAATTGAACTCACGGTGAGGAGCCTCCTGCTACTGGCAGGGGCCCTCAGGGCTGAGGACACCTGCAGCCTGCTAAATGAGGGTGCCAAGCCTTTGTAGTCTTGGAATAAGTTGGAAATTTGTATCACAGCCACATCTTCTTGGGTCACCAACATGACGTTGCAACAATGGGTGCTGAGCCAAAAAGCTGAACACAACCCCTTCTGTGTACAGTCGGACTGTCCCGGGCTGTCCAGCTCGGACTCCTGAAGTTCAAGCGTGGAACCCAATCAGCTACCGTTTAATGGTTGTGTCGGCCACGGCAGACATATTGACACTAATAGGCCGTGTAAACAAGTGAGTAAGCTGATGCAGCATTGAAGTTTCAAAGTGTACTACACTTGAAACTTCAATTAGTAATCATTGTTCTGCTACGATTGTAAGGTATGCATACTGCATGTGATGACAGATAACACCGCATGATTAAGGTGCTAGCAGACAGCCGCCGCTGTATGTGGCATACATGATGCATGCATGGCTAAATTACATGAACATACAAAGACCCAGGGGTAACGACTGCAAGTCCTCCTCTTAAGCAGCCTACTGAGTCAGCATGCCAGGGAATAGATATGGAGCCCATGCAACAGTGCCAATCATGATGAGCTGGCAGATGAGCTGACATGCAAGGGGCCCGCCACCGAGGATGCTGCTTCTGAACCTGAGCCTCAGCTCTATTCCCTGTGGTTCAGTGTTGTCAGACAACAGCAAAATACAGCAAACAATCTCCAAGAGGCTTGGGATTGCTTGAGTGCCTGTGTATGTACGTACAGCACCCACTGCGTACAGGCCCAGGCTACATGTAAAAGAAACTTAGCAATGCAGCAAGTTGAAGTGCTATGGCAAATGCGCTGATGTGTAGATTATTGCTAGCCTGGGCGTGTACGCAGAGGGTGCAGACTCTGCAGTACTGGCTTCACCCTTGCACTGTGACATCAACTGAGTGCTGGCAGTTTGCAAGCAGAGCAGCTGTTGCCAATAGCAGTGAAAGTCAGCAGCAGCCACTCCACTGGTAGAATCATGCACAACTGCGTTATGTTGGCTTTTGCATCCACTGCTGTACATTGAGTGCAGCAGTGCAGGTTGTGGCTGGGTAGTCAGTCGCATCCGGCTCCTCACCACTGGCTGTGGTTCTGCTGTACCCTATACTCAGTGTGGTTGTGAATGGCCACTGTGAAGTGCTCTGTACACCACATGCAATAGCCTGCAACAAAGAAGTACTCTCTGGTGGTGTGCTGCATGCACAGTAGTGTCTTGCACAAGTAGAGGTCAGTAGCATGAGGTCCAATCTTGGAGAATTCTGCTGCACGTCTGCTTTGGGTATCAACGTCTGTTGCAAAAGGAAGCTGCTGTTGCATGACAATCAGCTGTTGGGCACACGCCTGTGTGGCATTGTCAGCGAGCATCACGTGGCGAGCAGCAGTTGCCAAGCAGCTTCATGTAGCAGGCTGCCACTGCCTGCCCAACAGCTTATTGCTGACTCAGGAGTTTGTGTGTATCAACTTCTATCTCCTGGAACCTGCTTGCTGTAGATTATGTGGGGCACAGCAGCTGAAGGCACAGCACCTCCGCTGAAGTCCTTTGTGCCCTTGGCCAGCAGGGCCCCTGCAGCTGGCTGCTCAGCTATCTGGCAGCTTTGCCGCAAGAACTGGTTGAATGACACATGCATCAGCAGACAGCGGTTTTAATAGCTTGAACAGTATGGCTATAAGCTGATCAGCTATGGCTTCCAGCGACCAGCCACCTGTCAAACCCGTTGGCTATCGACCACAATTTCATGCAGCATATGGAGAGTTGGGCACGTCTAGCATTGTATTGCCTTTAGTGGAGCACTGGAGCCTTGTGGGACCGCGGTTTGGACAGGAATGACGTTGAACCTTCTGACTCGATCGGGTTTTCAGCACATTGTTGCAAGCAGTGGGCATCTGCGTACCACATTTCACGTTTCGTTGCACTGTCAAGACCGCCCGAATGGCCCGGTGAAATCATAGCTGTATCCATTACAGTATCTTTTGCACGTCTGTTCACAGACGGTTAAACGTCATGCTCGCAATTAGTAGAAGAAGCTTAGTCGGCCAGCGGCAAGCACGCACAGCAGGTTGGCTCTTCACGTAACCTTCTCACCAGCACAGCGTAGCATCCTGCCCTCTCAACTCCCCACCCCTCTCTTGCATGCAAACGGGAGCATGTCATCTGTCAAAGCATACACTTGAAACATGTTCTGTGCACCCATGCATTGCATCAGTCAGGCCTTCAGGCTTGCTTGCTCTACTCTGCACCACCCTGTTGCAGGCAAGAGCCCAGCAGCGCACCCACGACTTCGTCCAGTAGCAGTATGGACCCGTCCGACACCAGACAAAAATGAGGATTGGACCAAGCCCTCTTATATCCCTACCCCTGGGCAGTCACCCGTCGTTCAGCCTTACCGCAGGGATGACCAGCCCCTGTATACACCCTCCGCCCCAGAGTTTACCCCAGCAGAGCGACCGGAGCAGGCACCCGAGATGCCCAAGGGTCCCAATCTGCCAGGTCAGTGCCGGTCATCACTTCCAGCTGCCCTGACTTTGGGTGGCACGTCTGGAAAGTGCCAGACATGACATCTTGCAGGCAGACGGACACATTGTCAAATGAACATCAACTGTTTTGATCAGCAGGGCAGGTAGCTGCGGACTGTTCCTCAGCGCATTGAACTTCCATTGCGACAAATCAGCGACATTCGTTTTAGTTGATAGCATGCAGCATCAGAATGCAATGATGGGTGGCCAGCTGCTTCTGTCTTATGCATGCAATGCTGCGTGCACTCACAACCTTGCTGTGCCTATGTCTGTCTCTGTGGACCATGCCTAGTAGAGGCTTGCTGCACCTCAGGATTATCAACAAGCAGGCGCAGCGTTGAGAGGTTCAGAACGGGACAGCAGTGAAGCTGGACCTGGTAGATGCGTCACAGACCCTGGGAGTCTGCAGATCACCACTGGCAGCATTCATCATGTGTAGCATGTGCATTATTCGAGCATGCATAGATTGTGACCAAAGGTTCTTGGTGCTGCTGCTGCCGCTGCCGCACAGAGCGCCGCCCTGACCCTATCCCAGCTGGGACTCCAAAGGAGAAACCACCAACGGGCGAGCCAGCAACAGAAGCCCCTCCTGAAGCACCAAAGGAAAAGTAGCTTGTTGGGAAGCGCCAGCAACAATCCTGGTCAGCATGCTGATGCAGCCAAGCATGGCAGCACAATGGGCCAGTCTGAAGTACTGCTGGCAGCAGCAGCAGCAAGGCATGTATGGCCAGGGTGAATCGCCTCTTATTAAATAAGAGTAGTAGCTGCACAATGAAGCTTGTACATTGATGCAGCCGAGATACCCTCGCAGCGATCCCACTCATGCCGTGGGTAGGCAAACAAAGGAAGGGCAGCAGCAGCAGCAAGTTATAACGTGCAGTAATTACTGCAGAAGCTGAGTGTCACATCATCAGCTGCACTGTGACATGGGGTGTAGCACTTGTGATGCAGCAGCTGCCTGACAACAGCCGAAGGATGGCATACACCTTGTGCAAGGGGTCAGTGGTGTTGGGCCGCTAGCAACAGGCCTATTGGCTCTTGACAGGCCAGACCTGTCAAGGCCACGAAGCTCATAGTGATTCAGCTCCTTTAGTGATAGTGGTGTATTCTCTTTGGTTGATGGTGTGGAGAGTAGTTCAAAATGTTGAAAGAAACAACTATGTCTCAAATACCTGCACAACCTTCCCCTTGATTCCTTTTCGCCCTTTTGGAAGTTCTTTGTGATGTACGTATCGCTCGATCACAAGAACTTTTGTGTTCACCAGATTGATCAAGAATCTGAGCGATGCATGAACCTGTACGCTGAAAGCTAGCCAGCATAGCGCATTGGCCATAACTCTTCCCCCACTGTATGATACAATAGTTGACCTGGTACGCACATAACCAAGCTGTGGTAACGTTACCACTGGCCCTTCCAGTTAGAAACTGCTTATTGATGCTAAATAAACGGTCGCGTTCCCGGGAAAGTAATTTACGACCGACGTCGGCTGTATCATCGGTCAGCGGCCGCGGCAGACTAGCACAGAACTAGAGAGATCTAGACTTCAGAACTGCATCTGTCCTGTTTCGGACTGACAGTGACGATTCTGCATGCGGCACTAGTAGTTGGTGAGACCGTCTAGCTGTCGGTGCTATTTGTATCAGGTTAATGCACCACCGAAGTCGGTGTCGTCACTCCGTGGCAGACGTTGCGGCCCTCCCAGTAAACTAGTTTGGGACTGCTTGCAATTGCTGTTTCTCAGGAGGCTATTGCTGAAGAAAGGTTGTCGTGGATGATATCATGACAAGCTTGTGCCTCAGTAAGGCCGTATATGTGCTCCAAAGTTGTAAGGCGACAACGCACCGCAGATATGGCACTGTACCCTGTGTCGCCGACCGTCCAGGCAGGCTGCGGCGGGAAGCCGACTTCCAGCTCGATGTAGGCATGGCAGGCATCCTCAAGCACCGTGTGCGTCACGTGATAGAGTACTCTAGTGAAGAGTGCCGGTATGACAGCAGATATCATATCACTGTACTACAGAAGGCAAGACTTTCTATACCAATACAATTGGGGGACTCCAACCCCTCCCGGCAATAGCCAGCGAGCCAGCGAATAGCTCATGCATCCATATGGGACGCATGGTACCCTTCACTTTAATCACGAGAACGTGCGGCCTCTAACCACACGTTTACAGATCTCAGATCTGTCAAGATCCAGTAGCAGTTTACCCCCCTGCGTAAGCTTTCTAGCTATAGCAGGGCCCTTGGCATATATCGCGAATAATCAACACCGTGCACGTGGTGCCGTAGTGCGTGATGCAACCAGGTTGCAACTGAAAAGACTTTCCAAATCATTGATCAACCTTACTAACCCCAGGCTGCACACATCAGTGCATACACGGCCGCCATGGCGGTGCCATGTGCAAACACATTCTATGAGTCATGCTCAGACCAGTGGTCAGTGACTGGTCCTCAACGTTGATTGACGTCGAGGTCGAATGGAATTCCATTGCAGCGACTTGTTGAAGCAGTGCTGCATACTTTCCAACTTCTGTCCTTGTTCTCTCGACTCTCGACTCAAGAGCTGGATTATGATTCATTAAATAGTGCCAACCAGCAATGCGGTTGTAATCCCAGCATATCAGGGAGTACTACCTGATTAGTAATCAGGCGCATCCTCACCGAGTGCGACTCGGACAAGCCCTCTTCTGACAAAAGTTGCTGCCAGCTGGCCAGGCAGGCCAGAGATTCAGACGACCCTCCCATCATCACAACATATCACTGAACCACAAGAAGCACCCCAGACACAACCATGGACCGTAATGGCTACCAACACGACAAATGAAACATCAAACCGCTGTTTGTCTGACAAAAGGCTTTCCCTTTTATTTGTCATGAGCTGAATTCATGTACAGCACCTGATCACACTGTAACTTGGAGACCATGTCAAGCTTCCAGCCGTTTGCATAGTTTCGTGCAGACGACCAGTCTACCAGACAGTAGTACAGCTGTACTGAAACAAATCTTGACCAACGCGTACGTACCAGACATCGCGTATTGAGTCAATGCTCATTCCTCCAGGTTGTATGAAGCCATCAGAGCCACGTGAAGTTAATGGTATATGTCAGAAGACAATGAAGCATGATGGTCACTAGAGCCAGCCTTGTTAGATGCGCAACATAACCCCCATGCAGGGCACAGCAGACCCAGCAAGCAACCCCTGGAGATGATGTAGCACGGATGTCCATGTTGCAATGTGTCCTCAAGTCTGTTCTTAAGCACAGCGCCAAAAGGCTGTCTTGCAATGCCATCAGGTTTGAATGTGATGCCTTCACAAAGACCAAATAGACCCATGGCCACAGGGCACCTCAGATAGCAGTGCTACCCAGGGCAACTGGGTAACAGTGCTACCCAGAGGATGATTGACTGCACTCAGATGTGAAGTATCGATTAAAAGCAGGCAGGGCAACAAACAAAACACGTATCAGTGCGCAGCTTGCACAAGGCCATCATGCCGTAGTGCAGCATTTGTGTTTCATGTCAAATATCTCGTTCAATACACCGGCAATGAATATGTCTGAGTAGCCAGCCTTCATCACGTAACCCACAGTCCTTGAGTTGTAAGCCCTTTGAGTATGTTGCATGCCTCCAGCCTTGTGCTGAGTTCCATGCACAGTGCATTGTATTGGCCGGCGAACTCTTGCTGTGTTTGTTTTGCGCAAATAAAGTCAACACCATATAATATATTGTTATCAACATGCACAATCAACTTAATTTGGCAAACCTCTCCAGACATCTTGCTATCAGGAAAAACCTTTTGCTGGGCCCAATGCCCAGTGCTTCACATTCAACCAACAACCCTTGCTGTGTGTTGTCTTGCAATATGAGCCTAAACCGTAAATGTATTGTAATCAACATGCACAGTTTGCCAAACCTCTTCAAGCAAAATGCTGGCAAAAATGCCTTTTGCTGGGACGTAGACGTCCTAGGCAGACCTGCCTGATCTTTGCAACCACCCAACAAACTCTGCCGTTTTTGTCTTGCAATATAAGCCAAATCCTTTCCCGTAGTGTAACCAACATGCGCATTATACCAAACATGGGTCTTGGCCAGACGAACAGTGACAGTTGGGACTGAATGCTGGGTGATTGTGATTCTGCACATCAGCTGAGTTTGAACTGTCTGGGGAAGCCATAAGGGCTCTTGAGTGATGTCCACTGCACTACCCCAGCATAATGCACCAGATGCGCAATATCAGGGCACCACGTTGATACTAATCATGAGCACCAAACTGATAATATGGGTTGGGATCTGTCAAGCCAAGGGAGTGGGTGCAGCAAATTGAGAGAAGAGCGTCAAAGCTGAGGCATGGACCTGAAGTGCTGTTGTGCACCAAATGAAGACGAACCAGACATGAGATTCACAAAAAGGCCTCAGCCATTGTTGAGGTATTGCTGTTGGGTCCCTACCAGTGAAGATCCCCTGTGTGAGTTTGTCACTGCGCCCCACACATTGATGAGCATCAAAGCCACAATAAGTATACCACAGCAAAGTAGACATGCGTTAATGGACACAGAAATCGTATATCATGCAAAATAAACGAACAGGTTGACCATGGTTGCCAGGAGGCTGTGGTATATTGGTTTTCAGGTGTTCTGTAGCTGGGCCAGCTACAAGCTGGCATCGTGAACCTAACCCTGGGATATTGTACCCAGCAGTCGTGACCGTCTAGAGATGCAGAGCCATGCAAGCATTTGATGCCAGACCGTTGTGCCCCAGGCCTCTAGGCAATTGCACAGCGTCATGGCATTTTTGAGGGTGCTGTTGCATAACAGAATCACCAACCTCAAAGCATTGCTAAAAGCTGTGAAGGTTACTCCCAAACAACTGACAAACCATTCCGCCAAGGCCATCCCCATCACGTACACCCTCTTATATCCAAAGAACTGCCCCCAGATGAATAATACACACCCAGGGGAATGCTGCCATGGCAGTCTTGCTTTGGCACCTGCATGGCTCAGCCTGTGTCGTCATCAAGGCACACACCTCTTGAATGTGGATCCAGGAATCGCCTGGCAACGCTGATTGCCTTTGCAGCAGACCAACTGGTTATTTGGGCCCAAGCACTGCTTCTTGATGCTGCAACAGACACTCACCTGTGTACCAAACAAGGTGACACAAGCTGCCGGTTTGTTGCAGCAGACCGTTTCGTTACCATCTGGCAGTTTGTAAGGCTTGCAAATGTTCTGCTTGTCACAGCATTTGCCATTTTTGCAGTCCTGCTGTTCTCTGCAGCAAGTGCTGGTCATTGTGCCATCTGCATTGATCTTGTTGCAGGTCTTCTCCTTGGGACAGCAAATACGCTTTCCAGTCAGCACACCAAGGGGTAGGCAATCTCCCTTGCAGCAGATGTTGCCTTTGGTTGCTGATGTTGGCAGGTAAGGCTTGCAAGAATTGGTCTACAGCAATTCAAGCAGCAGACAGGCAGCTATGGTTGTGGCACATGTATCCGCACTTGATGCATGCTGTAACATCTATGAAAAATATCCAAAGCTTGCGAATCTGCACACATATTGCCCCTGGAACCTCGAGGTAGAGCTCTACATGACAGGTTGGGACTCCCAAATCAATCAGATGTAACGCATATAAACCCAACATGTGTGGCAGCCAGCAGCAAGAGCTTCTCTTTTGGCAGAAGATCAGAATGAGAAGCACAATGCTATTCCACGCAGTTTGCTATCAGAACTCACCTCAGGGCAGCAGGTTTTGACTGTGGGTGAGACAGGAGCCCCTGGATATGGACTAGGGCTCCAGGCCACCAGACAGTTGCCCTTTGGGCAGCACTGCTGACTTGAGAAGTTGGGCCAAACTGCACAGACATCACTCAATGCCTTGTCACAGCATATGCCATTGATACACGACTGGTTATCCTTGCAGCAGGTCGCTTTCCCTGTTGTGGGATCAAGGCAGAAGTTTTTCTTGCGGCAGCAGGTGCCATCCGACATGCAGACAAAGCCAGAAGGACAGCAAGTCCTCTTGAAGGGGAAGCTGGGTGCCAGACAAATGGTTGTGCCACTTCCAGGCTGCCCACAGCAGATCGACTGGCCTGGAACGCACCACATACACCAGACAAGCGTTAAGCCATGATTCTGACTGGCGTTAGTCAGCTGGTGAAGCATCACTACCAGCACAAGGATCTAACTTCCATCCTGGCTATGTGTCAAAATCTTGAAGCTAGATGGCAGGTCCTGTGTTGAAAACAATCTGCCATTGTCAAATGCCAGGAAAGACACGGAGTCTTTGCTGCCAAGTACTTGCAGATGTCCTGGCCTGACAAGGGCTGAGGTTGCTGCAACACTACTAGCCAGCTCCAGCTGCAGATGCTGAGACACTCACCAGTAAGCCAGTCTGATGTGCACCTGCCCTCCCTGCAGCAGATCTTCTTTCCCGTGACTGGGTCCAGACACTGATACTTCTCAGGGCAGCACTGTCCGTCAACACAGGGCACTCCAGGGGGGCAGCAGTCTTGCTTACCACATACTCGGTCTTTGGGACAGCATCTGCACAAATCAAACCACAGCTGTTCACACAGCAGTTTCTGGGACTGATAATGCTGGCAGCAATGCAGGCCCTGTTGGCAACAGTAACAGCAGGTTCTGAAAAATAGAAAGTCACAATATTGAGCCTTGCGCTAGCTGGTTTAGTGCCTGCAGTTCACACTTTCACCACTGCATAGTGGTGGCATGTCGCACAAACTTGCAGCACCTGATGCTCAGCAATGCCAACAGAATGCCAGCAGCCTTACATATCTATTAGTGCGCCCTGGAAAGGATAGTTGGGAGTGCAGAATGTTGAACAGCAGTACTGCTCCTTGCTAGCACCATTTGCAGTCAGTTCACTGCAAATCCTGTCCTCTGGGCAGCATGAAGGGGTGGCTCCTACTTGGCTGACACCAGTTGATGAGGGAAACAGTGTATGGAGGCATTGATCAGGTGCTCCACAGCACTGGAAGTTGTCGGGGTCTGTCCCTGGCCAGACAGGGCAAACTGCAACAGTACACAAGCGCACACAGCAAGCTTGATGTCAATCATGTTTCAAGTTGGTTGGCACCTGACCACCAAAGTGACATGCCATCCTCGGTATGGTAGCAAGACAAGCTTTTGCAGCAACAATCATGCATGCTTCATATTATGCAGAAGCCTTCATCATGGTACAAGATCAGCTTGGAGCTTGTGAAGCCCATACTCACAGGCACTGGCCCAGTTTTCCTACCTTTGTCCTTGCAGCAGCCGATGTTTCCGCCATAGCAGCTGCCCTGTTCACAGCAGACAGTGGTGCCATTGGGGGGCACACCAAGAGGGCACACCTGTGGTGTGGGAGTCTCACATGGAGGTGTGGCAGGCACACATTTGCCAACACCCCCAGTTGGTGCTGGCTGGTAAACCGTCCCATTAGGGCAGCAGGCCTTAACAATGTCTGTGGTGCCTGTGCTGCTGGGCATTTCATAGTATCTGTGTACAGCAAGAGCAGCAGAGCAAGATTGAAGCCACAGTAGCTGTTGTGGGTATGGTAAGTTGCCGGATTCAAGTGTGCAGCGGCGTGATTGAGTCCTTTGCTACAGGCCGTAGGCTTGCTTTTTACCAACTGCAGCCTCAGTTGACTGCCTCAAAGGCAGTGCTCTGTTGCCATAGCAGCAAAAGAGAAAGATGACAACATAGTATACAGCTCTCAATGTAAAGTTCTGTAATAATGTGGTAGCTCTTCGCTTGCAAGCTTACTGCTGGTGAGGCGACCTCATGGCCGTGATGCGGGCATGGCTGCAGCACTGTCAGGGGAGCATGTGATTGAGCTGAACAAAGCAAGAGGGCTCCAACCTCACCTCTCTTTAGGGCAGCATATCTTGTCTGAGCTCAGATCTTTGGGATCCAGCAGTGTACAAGTAGTTGAACAACAGAATATATCCTTTCCTGGCTTAGGAGGATAAATGGTGGTGTCCAGCCACTTACACTGATTTTCCTGCAGACACCAGGCAGTAGCAGCAAGCCACAAGCCTTGATGCCCTGCCAATTGTCCTAAAGACTAGAGTCAAGTCCCACAAGGCAGCATCTGATCCGCAGCCGCTCGCATGATGCAAAGCATCAAGGCTGTGAGATGTCACAACTCAGGGGCTGTCTTTCTTTGCTGTGCTTTAAGCAGTGGGGCTCACTGCATCTTTGAAAGACAATTGTTACAAGCACTGCACTGTGCTTATTGAGTGTTTTTTGACAGCAGGGTTGGACTCAGTAGCCTGCTCTCAGAAATGATCCATCAGTCAGCTGGAGGGCCTTCCAGTCAGCACAAGGTTCAGCCACAAAATCATCAGCAGGTTCAGTCTATCTCTATTACAAATTCACCTGTGGGCAGCAGGTCTGGTCCGCTGAAACAGACCCAGGTGATGGCCACAACATGTTGAGGCACTGCTCAGGCCTGGCACAGCAGACCTTGCTTGTCATAGAAGGGAAGTCCAAGCACGTCTGTGTCGCATCACAGCACGCATCTTGAGGGTTGGCTCCCAGTGGTGGTGGAATGCAGTTTGTGCCGTCCTTGCAGCAGACATATGTTGTGCTGTTCAGCCAGCACTGGTAGAGGCCGAGGGTGGTGTCACAAGGAGGAGGCGTGACTTCCTTGCACATACCGTCAATGCAATTGAACCCCGAAGGACAGCAGCTGCAAGAGGCAAGCAACAGCAGCAATCCAACCTGTATCATGCTGTTGAAGTAAACCAGCACCTGCACAGATCAAGGCAGTATGCTGCACAGAAGACAAATGGAGGGGTGTGCAGTCATCCTATGCTTCTTGTCAGTGTTTTGGATGATCATGCATGCTTGCTACAGATGATACATGTGTCAAAGGCCCTGGAGCAGCACTTTGTTAGGGGTATGCTCAGAAAGCAGCCTTACTCACGTTGGTTGAGCTGCTGTTCCGCATACACGGGCTTGAGGGCAACATTCGCTGTTGACACAAAGCTCTGAACCGTCACCTTTGCAACATGTGCCAGATAGAGGACAGAACAAGGTGCCAGTGGGGCTGCAGGCAACAGCAAAGCGGCCTGTTCAAGTCTGTCGCAGCCAAAGCATCTCAAGATAGACAATCAATGACATCATGGGCACAAGCATGGGAGTGTTGGTCACGGTCTGCTGTTGTACCAGGGAAGTATAGCAAGTAGCTTGAAGTTCAGTATCAGCATAGTTTGTGAACAGCGCCTAACGACAACATGCCTTGGTAAGCTGCCTTTGTCTACTCACCACTGCTGGCACTTGCCATTGTTGCAGGGTTGATCTGCAGGGCAGCAGAAGGGCTTGTATACTGCAGGGTTGAAGCACAGCTGGGACTTTCTGCAGCATGCCTCTGTCAGGGGTGAAGATGGAGGCCATGCATAAGAGCAGTATGTGTCTTGCGGGCAGCAATTGTCGCTGCAGAGAAGGAGACAGAGGCGGCGGGGCACTGCCAACTGATGCACCAGCAACCTTCATCATGAAGGACACAGGTGCTACTAGATGATATTGTACAACCTTCATGCAGGATCTGCCAGCAACCACCAGCCTACTGTTGATAGGCTACCTCAGCAATACAGAAGGGCTCAGTCCAGCTGCTGTTATATAAACCTAAGATGCATGATAGCCTTCCAAACACAACATGGCACAGCGTTGGACTGCCTCTGTAACTGGCTTACGTTGTCGGTGTGTTGCAAGACTGCAATGGTGGAGGGCAGGCTGCCTTGCATTGGCGATTCACAGGGTCACACACATAGCCCTCTGGGCAGCAGCGCTTCACCAGTGCTCCACTGGCACTGCAGGTGGTTGAAACACAGTACACAGTAGCATTGTCACCAGCATCATGCAGGGCTATCATTGTGGGATGGCATTGCAAGTAATACTCAACACATTAACATCGCGCGGTGTTAGACACGCTCATAGCAAAAAACTTGAGATTTTTTTGTTGTGCTGGCAGTTTTGGGACAATTACCTTTGCAGCTCGCAGATCCGTGTGTCAGGACAATCCACACAGACCTCAGGGCCTGTATTGGTGGCTGGGTCCATGCATGTTGTGCCTGGTGCACAGCAGGTCAGCTGGTTGTCTGGACCTGCTGTCTCGCAAGACTGGTCAATGGGGCAGCAACCAAATCTGCAAAAAGGTGCAATCTTCAAGCAGTCAGCAGATGACCGCAAACCTACGACAGGGGATCATGTTTGCAAAGCAATCATTTCTTTCTGTCCAGCGGCTAGACAATTTTTACCTGCTGTCAGCTGTCAGCAGCTGGGCAACTCTCGGCCAGTATAAGGCAAGTGACGTATCAGGCAACCACAAACAGCGGCTTGTGTAACGTTGAACTCACCCTGTGATGCAAATGAAGCCTGGGGCACAGCAGATGCCCAGTCCATCAGCTCCTATGCAGACGGCATTGCCACAGTTGGTACACAGCTGCGCTGTGGGGCTTGAGACAGCACTGCATTGCAGCTTGTTACAGCATAGCTCAGAGGACTGGGAGCCACACGTCTCATTGAAAGCTCTGCAGGTGTCAGATTGACCTGTTCATGAACGTTATCAGCAGTGGCAGGTGGTAGTGTTAATACATCCTGCCTACTGGAACATGTCGAGAAGGCCGCTCGTGGATATTCAGGCACTGGAACATTCATGTGATGGTTGCCCTCTAAACATGCTGAGGGCGACCTCGGACGAGACGTGCAAGCAGATATATGGCCGCTGCAGAAGTGCCGCGCCAGTGCTTAGGACCGTGCCCCTCGCACAGCACAGACACGTAGGAACAAGAAAAAATTGTTATCCTTTGCAGCTGCTTGCGCCAAATATGTACGAGCTTGCTGATATCATATGAATATATCCGACCTTCTGATGGCTGACGCTGGAGTATACAGCTCAGCAAAGAGACATACGATCAACAGCCTGCATTGGTAGATCTGACATCACTCACCATTACACAGCGCTGTGAGCACGAACAGCACCACCACAACCAGCGTCCGACTCTGAAGCCCCATAAATGCAGGGTCTACTGCTTGTTCAGACAGCAATAACAGGCATAAAACCTTTTCTCACTTATGCAAGACGTTCTGATGCAGCATTTGTGTTGAAGACATTGTCTTGTCTGCGAAAACCTCAGTCTCTTTCAAACTCAAAGGCTGACCAGCCGCTTCTGCAGAGTCTTCTATTGCATTCGGATATCCATGATCAAATACATGCGAGCGACGCTGGTACCAAGGACGGTGCATGCAGGATCATGGAAGTCAGGTGTTTTGAAAGGCCGTGATTCAGCTTCAGGCTACACTGGAATCTGACAGTACAGTGGGGGTAAGCTTTGGGAATTACAGAAACTTAGAGTGGGTTCGGTCTGAGGCAGTCAGCGGCCGCAGCCAAAAGCAGACGTGGCCAACTGCCTCTTCTGGTCACTACTGATCATGAGTGTCTCCGGTGAGCTTGTGGCAGAGGCGTGGGAAAGCAGTTGGCTGCTGGCAGGCTCGCGGCAGGAGCTATCTGATCGAATCTCTAGTAGCCAGTAGTCTGAGGTGCGGGCAGAATCTGGTTAGGTTCGATTTGCCAGCCGGGGGCTGCCAGCAGAACTTGGCAGCCGTTTGGGCTGCCTTTTGCAGTCAGCATCTCAGTCTTTGAGGAAATGCTCGGACAGAAACTGAGGATACTACTAGAACACGCAGTTGGCCACGACTGCTTTTGGCTGCGGCCGCTGACTGCCTCAGACTGAATCCAGTCTATGTTTCTGGAATTGTCAAATCTAGGGTTACCCCGCTGTACTGTGAACTAATAGTGCTATCTTATGGCATCTGAATCCCTTAACGTCCCCGAATTTACCGTTGCTCCAACTCTTGGAGTCAAGAGGAGACTAGTCTAGCAAATTTTGTATGATCTGTTTCTGCCTTGGTCAACAGTATTGCGAGCATGATCGCGTGAGGTCTGCTGTAGCAATAAACCCAAGTCTTTGATGACCTTGTTCTGCTGCTCAGGCATCCTGCGTTACACTCCCGGTCCCTGGCAGACATCAGTCTGTCTTGTCCTGCTCTCCGCTGCTAGCCTGCTGCTGCTGTTTCATGTACATGAAAACCGATTTGTCGCCTATGTCGTCCTTTATTGCTTGACTGTACTTGCGAGCTGCAAACACAACAGCCGCCCCACAAACCGCCACCAACAGCAACTGCTCCGCCTCTATCGCTGCGAGACCGCTGAGATGCGACAGGCAAAGCAGTGGCAGCAGCACAGCTAGTCCAGCAGCTTCAGGTTTACCATAACATATACCCTCTTTGATAGCTACGCCTGCAGGAGCAGTAACAGCAGCACCAGCACCAGCAATCAAGCATAAGTGTGCATGGCAGCTGAGCAATTGACCGCCACAGTGACACTGTGAGGGGGGCCACGCATTGTTCTTGTATGAAGGGTGATGCAGTGTGTACTGCCCCTGCTGCCAGGGGGTCTACATTGAACACAACCGAAATCAGGCCATCAACAAGAAAATTCATGATCATCAGATCTCATAGAAACTTCTGGGGGGAGACCAACTGAACTTTCAACACTTCAAAACACTGCAATGCTGTTGATGGAATACTGAGTGGTTGGCATTGTCTCACAACCACTGCAGCACTGTAGCAGCTGTGTCACTGCATGTATGGTACCTGCAATATTGCTTAGGGCACCACCCACCACCGCACCTGTTGCTGCTGCTGCTATTGGCCCCACAAACCACACACTCCATGGCTGCTGTGCCACCAGCAGCGGCAGCGGCTCATCAAGATGTGTCATTGCCAGATAACATCCTCCAGCAACACCTAGAGCCCACAGCAACTGCAGTGTCCGTTTGACGGGTGTCATGTAAATGTGTATCTGTACCAAACTGACACCGAAGGCAGCTGCGCCTAAGGCTGCTAAGGGGTTCAGGGCCCAGGCTGCTGCAGGCCCTGCTTCTGTTCCTGATGGGTTGGTGGAGCAGATCGCGGCCGCTGTGATGAAGGCTGCAAGGAGATCAAACAAGGAGTCGATGCGGCAGGCAAGTCAAACAATGGTAAGGGAGTGGTATGTTACCAAAACCTGGGAGGTTGTGTAATGCAGATTATTAAAGCTTGTTGGCGCCAGGGGATAGCAAGTGGTCAGTTGCCTTCAGAGAGGCAGACCATGTGTACCTTGAGCACGGAGGCTTTGGTTTTCAGCAGCACCAGCCAGCAAGTGTGATGATGATAAAACCCGGCCCCATGACCGGCACCTGTGACGTCTCTTGCATGTGATACCACCAGCACCAGTGATGGTGTGAGTGTTAAGAGTCACTGCCAGCTCCTCAATATCATTGCAATCTGCACCCTCAGGCGATGATATAAAAGAGATAGAGCCATGCAACATTGGACGAGCTGGTGTATTGGATGGTGCAACCTCAGCATGCTCAGTGCCTAGGATTGCCCACGGACCTGCTACTGCCAATGAGAGGCCACATCGGTAGCTCCAAACCTCTATGATGTCCTCCTGTTCAATACGCCAGGGTCCGTACATACCCTGATACACAACATCCCTCCCTGCAGGCACAAGCTACTCCCAGCTGAATGGCCGATCTAAATATTCAACAGGCACTGGTCTTTTGTTGTACGGGGGCAGCACTGGCGTGCTGGCGTGCTGTGAGAGCATGTGCAATGGAAGCACAGCCTGCATGTCTGGGTGTCATAAGGGATTTCAGGTGTGCAACAGACAGCTCACTGCTCTTATGCAGCAGCAGTGTCGGGTGTGTGCGTGCGTGCTTGAAACACTGAACTGAACATCAATTGATGAAGCTGCAGGCGATTGGGAGAGGCAGCAGATACCTTGGGTCTCTTCTGCTGTTGCAGCAAGGTGCTGGTGGTTCCTGCGAAGCGCAGGCCCGGAGCCCTTTAACGCCTTGTTGCAGCATATCCTATGGTGTGAATGCCATGGCCCCATGAACAGCTGTGGGTGCCTCATGGCTGATATTGTACCGGTCACTACATACGATGGGCGAACACCGAAACAGAGACGCTGGTCGCAGAGGGCTCTGTGCATTGTGCGGGTAGGCAAATAGAGCTTGTAGTTCTCTTTGGGACCTCAATATTGTTGTCAGACGTGACTTTTCTGATGCTCGAAAAGCGACGCCGTGGCATGAGCGCCGGCAATGAAGCGAAAGCAAACTCACACGACGTCTGCCACCACAATTACCGCACACTTTGAAAACGCCTTATAATGCATGACTACTCGTCTTCCACTCAAAGAGCATCTAACAGCAGCCGAGGAATCTCGCCGTGTTACTGCAGTAAAGGCTACATTGGGAAACGCACTCGCCAACTATTCTCGTAGTGAGAATACGATCCACCCATTAGCAGACTAGGGCACTCCAAGTTCCACTACACATCAGCGCCTCAAACTCATAGCACACATCCTTCTCCGCTTGTAATCGTTTCACCAACAGCGGTATTCGTCTCACTAAAATCATTCACAAGTAATCATGGCTATGGTGAGTGCATATAGTGCTCATGATTGATCACTTGCCTCGCTCTTCTGGATGCTAGGCGTTCTGGTCCCATCCCGCACTCAGAACAGCAGCAGCCTGTGAATCTGGAATTTACTTTCACAGTACTATAATTATGCAGCAGCCGACGGCAGGCAACATCTGGCAGCCCTGACTCATACATTTGTGCCGTGAACGCTTTCTGACGCCGCTTGCTGCTCCTGCATCGCATGTGCCTCTTATATCGTCATATCTGGCAGCCATACACCTGGTTGGTAAGTACAGTGGACATGCGGCCACACATGTCAGGCGATGATTTCGAATATTCTGTTACAGCCCGCCAGCTGCAATTGCCTGGAAAGATGAAACGCGGCTTTTTCACAAGCCTTTGCAGCTGTATTTCAGCGCATAGTCTGTGTTCAGAACAGCATTCGTGCCCGCGCCTGGGTGTAGTAACCCACGACAGCAGGGAACAGTGATGTGTTCAGTGAAGCAGCCACTGCAAGCAGCCGATGCCTTGCGAGCTTTGATGCGTCGGCACCCCCTCTTAATCTTGGTTATCACCGGCCACTGTCTTGAGTATGTATTCAGTCATAAGTCATGGTATTTCTGCTGCTGATGGTGTTGTACTTGCCTGCACACTACAGATTGTGATCCACGCTCTTGTGGCATGGTGTGATGCTTATGGGCTGGGAGCCAATGATGTTGCCAACGCCTTCGGCACATCAGTAGGTTCCAAGACCCTGAAGCTTTGGTCAGCAGTCATCATTGCTGCTATCTTTGAGTTCCTTGGTGCCCAGCTTCTGGGTGGTCAAGTGACCAAGACTATTGCTGGCGGCATTGCCAAGACGTCAACATTTGCTTCCAACCCGTATGTCTTCATGTTTGGTGAGTGCCACTGCAGCCTGTGAACCTTGTTCCAATCTGCATATGCCAATATATTTTATTCTCCCTCCACAATGATGATTTTTAAATCGGAGCTTTGGTGCATGCGCTAGATGATAGCTTACCATAGATGATAGCTTACCAGACAACAACATGCAGCCACTGGTGTGTGGGACCATCACTGGTGTTTCAGATAACTCTCTTACAGCACTGACTGCATGCGTCTGTTGCTGCTGATTGTCTCCTGCAGGCATGTTGACAGCCGAGACTGGTTCCGCAATCTGGCTCATCTTGGCAACTTACTTGGAGCTGCCAGTCTCCTCTACTCATGCCATTGGTGAGTCATCTGCTGTTGCTGTTGAGGTTTCTTGCAAATGAAGTGTTAGGTGTTGGTTGGCTTGCTACCTGGTTCTGTGCTCATGATGCTTGCCCTGTCTGCCATGGCAGCTCCACCAACATCATGTCAAATGGAATTATTTCTATCACCACCGTGTGTTTGTGTAATGCAGTTGGAGGTATCATTGGAATGTCCCTTGTGTATGGCGGTGGCAATGCCGTGACATGGTATGCACCAAAGAAGGACTTCCCCTATGTTGATGGAATTGTGCCCATTGTCATCAGCTGGTTCCTCTCTCCCATTGCCGCTGCCATTGTGTGCTTCGTCATCTTCCTGCTTGTGCGCACTCTGGTCCTGCGGCGACAGAACAGCACCAAGCTCTCATTCTACGTGCTACCTGTGCTCATCATTATCACAATCTGGGTCAACCTGTTCTTTATCCTGGTGAGTGATGCTCAAATGGCACAGGTGGATGCACAAGGTGCCAGCTTTTGGGTTCTGTGTGGCACTTTCAATTGACTTTGCTCTGTATGTAGTATGCAACTCAAGGTTAGAAACTTGGCATCATTGCCAGCTCTGGCGGCGGAGGGCGTGCCTCTTTACGCATAATGGACAATGCAATGGGTTGGCCTTTTTCTGTCCGCCATCGGTTGCTGTTTTGCTCTTGTATCACAGACCAAAGGTGTGAAGGGAGTGGCCACAATCAGCCTGAACACTGCAGCATGGATCTCTGCTGTAGCTGCTGTGGGTGCTGCCATCCTTGGATCAGCTGTATTGATGCCCCTCATGCGCAAGTAAGTCGCTGCTGGTGGTCGGCTGCCTGACTCACAGCCCTGGGATGCATGGAAAAAGGGCACATGTGGCTGTATGTCTCTTGAAGTTGAAGCAGTCTCACCAGTCAAAAGTCTCATGGGTTCAGTTTGCAGCTTGAAGATGAAGCAGTCTCACCAATCATTCGCCTTATGAGTTTGAATTGCGGTTCTAAGCAGTGCTTGGTGTTGCGCTCACAGCACTGCTGCACCACTGCACTTATCCCACTAACCCATACCGTGCATGGAAGCTTGGGGATGAGTTGCTGTGTGCCACTGATGTTTTCAGGAATTTGCGACAGTATGATGCTGCGCATGACCCCGCTCAGCTGAAGGACATGGAGAATGGTGGCAAGTTCAGGGATGTGGAGGAGGACGCCTTCCAGAAGAAGGTGGACGGCATGCTGCAGGCCCAAGAGGTGGACCCTAATGACAAGTCCCTGGGAGCATACATGAAGAGATTCAGGTGCGGTGCACTTGTGGTGCAGCTTGTACAGGCTGTCATGGTGTGGTGCTGATGAATTGAGCCTCAAGCAGCAGCAGTGCTTGAGGATGAAGGCAACCTCCTGCATTCCTTGTCACTGAGAGAGTGTGTGTGGTTTTTTTAGTTTCCACAGCCGGCATACATTGTCTTCAACTTCAGTAAGGATGGAGCAGGAGGAATCACTGTATTGACCAGTGTAGCACTGTATGATTTTGGCTCACAGCCGACCCTGGATCTGCGTGTGTCTGCATTGTTGTTTTATGGTTCAGGAATGCTGCTCTGAAGGGTGTCAGCCATGATGTGCACGCTGATGTGAAGGAGGCAGACCAGACAATCACTGACATTCACAATGATGCAGAGAAGTTTGACCCAAGGACTGAGGAGGTAGGTAACTTTCACACACACAGCCTGCCTATGCTGACATTGCTAAGAGTGTCCTTGTGGTGGATTGGACGTAACACGGTACACTGCCATTGATAATGCTTCCCATGTGGCTTGTCTTTGGATCATATGGCCAAGTTGGCGGAGTGTGGCTGATGTAGCAGATGAATATTGTGTTCTTTGCATGCACATGTAGGCTGATTGCCATGCATCACCATG
Organism: Coelastrella sp. MACC-549; assembly: GCA_018290735.1. Taxonomy (NCBI): domain Eukaryota; kingdom Viridiplantae; phylum Chlorophyta; class Chlorophyceae; order Sphaeropleales; family Scenedesmaceae; genus Coelastrella; species Coelastrella sp. MACC-549. Next base: position 38,814 of record JABEVS010000129.1, read on the forward strand.
CCTTCCCTCTGTTTTTGCTGTTTGCAGTCATTCAAGATTCTCCAGGTCATCTCAGCTTGTGCTATGTCATTCGCCCACGGCTCCAATGATGTTGCCAACGCAATCGGCTCATTCGCGGCAGCTTACTACGTCTACAGCACTGGCTCAGTGCCAGGCAGCAATGTACCCATCTACCCCTGGATTCTGGCTATCGGTGGTACTGGTATTGTTGTGGGTCTGGCCACATACGGTGAGTGCAATACTGACTTCCAGGGCCAGCCAGTCACTAGTGGCATGCATCATTCTGTGTGTGTCTGTCGAGCAACCTGCTCCTGACACAAGAAGACATGCACAGTCCAGCGCAAAATACCTGGGTTGATGATATCTCAATTTCTGTGTATAGGTTACAACATCATCCGCGTGCTCGGAGTCAAGTGCGTCCACATCACCCCCAGCCGTGGATTCTCAATGGAGCTGGCCACCAGTTTTGTGATTGCTGTCGGCTCAGCCTTTGGCCTGCCTCTGTCCACCACACACACCATTACTGGTGCCACTGCTGGTGGTGGTATTGCTGAGGGAAGGTGGAGGGCCATCAACTGGCTGCTGTACCTGAAGATGCTTGGCGGCTGGTAAGTTTGATTGAGGCTGCTCTGTTGCTGATATTGTGCGACATGGGCTATTCTATCTGATGTGCATCTCCTTTGATGTGCATCTCCTTTCAGCTATCTGATTTCTTGCTGACTGTCTGTCCCCCAGGTGACCGCCCTGCACATCTCACTTCAGTTCATGTTGCAGCAGCAGTGAGCACGAAACATTGTCTGCATGACTGTCATCTGACCCACCTGTGTGCTGACTGTGGTGCTGTTTTCAGGGTGGTAACTCTCATCTTTGCTGGTCTGGTGTCTGCCCTATTGTTTGCGCTGGGCATCAACACACCCTCAAAGGCACCCTAAGCATCAACAGGACTGATGACTAGGTCCTCGCTGGTGTATTATGTATCCAAGCTAGCTTACGGCTGGATGATGTTGGGGCTTTCTTCATAATTCAGTGAAGGTGATGACAAGGTGTTGAGTGAGGTTGACTGGGGGTGAAGGGACCACTGGGGGCTTCATGCATGCTGCTTGAGCAGATTGCACAGTAGCTGGTGCCTTGAATATCGCCCCCTGTGCTGCTCTGTTGTTCACTGCAGATTGCCAGCATGCTGTGTTGCTTGAGCAGATGCCTTGCATAGCCTGCATCTGCCCAGCAGCACCCTGATGACATTGCTTTTTACAGGTTGTTGCAGTTCTTGTTGTGACTGCACTGGAGTGCTCATTGCGATTGGTTTGTGCTTGGCCTGTTTGACCAAGTGCAGTGTGATCTCCAGTGAGTAGCGGCAGTTGCTGTTGAGCTATGGCATGATTCGCTGCATAACAGCAAGGTTGCTGTCCAGAATGTCTGTGAAAATTGTCCTGGACTTATCGCAGTCTGGAAGCTATGCCGTCATCTTGATACAATGGGGGTTTCATGGGAGTCCAAAACTGTGTTTGCACCACTTCTGATCATCGTTTTGTGCAGTGTATGTGCAGCTTGGCAAATAGCAGTGTCAGGCATGGGCTGTCTACTAATGGGAGCCATTCTGCTGATATTGCATTAATATCATTCATTACACTGTGACGCTGCATCTTGTGTGCGCCCACTGCGCTATGCCCCTTTTCCTTGGTGAAGCTACCAAAGGAAGTCAAGGGCTGCTTTCAGAGTAAGTCTGCAGCAGGATACCTTGATGACGCTGACTGCGTATGCCACGAGCGTAGGATTCTTGTGCAACCAGACAGGATGTCAGTTTCACAATCTTCATAATCATAAATAATCCCCAGCACGTTGCATAATACGCATGACAGTGTTTTCAGCTGATTGGAGGATGGGGAGGTGTTTGTACTTGACTGCTCTTGCTGCATTGCATGATTGGTGCTGATTGGCTGTTACTAGTTACACTATCATGATATATATCACAGTTTTCTTTCATGACTTTTGATCAGGAGGATGGGGGGTGTGGTGGTCCTTGACTGCTCTTGCGTCCTGCATGATTGGTGCTGGTTGGCTGTTACTAGTTACACTATCATGATATATGTCACAGTTTACGTTCATTACTTTTGGTCAGATAGGGCTGGCGCACTCAGCTGATGCATGCGCGATCAATTTGCTGGCACAAAACTTCACCAGACCCATAGCGCTGCATAGGTACTGCATTGTGAATGATACCCTGTGGCTTGCTTGAGAAGCATGTTGGGCACAGCAGTGTTTGGTGAACGAGGAGTACTGCACAGCAATCCAATCTGGCGAACTTACTGTTCTCTTGCCTTCAATGGTATGCGACCAATGCAGGCTTTCTAGTCTTGGACAGTACAAATTGTGCTGGAGTGCAGGGTGTCTTGGGTGACGCTCAATTGTACGGTTATTATGCTGCTTGCCATGGTAGGAGCCAAACCCACTTCGGAGCTGAGAATTAGATCATCATGGTCAAAGTGACTTGGGAGTTGTGATAACATAAGCTGTTCGAAGCAGCAATACTAACCCAGCTTGAGGGTATGTACAGCTTCTTAAGATGCTTGACCTCCACATGTAGGCCGTCCCTGCAGTGTTGCTCAGGGGTTGCCTTTGGATCCTTTTACCTGTTTACTGTCAACAATTACCATCCGTGGCACTCACAGACTATGGTTGTGAACAGAAATGCTTTGTGACGAAACTTCATAGCAGCATGGCCCATGCTTGGTCAGCACTGTTACCTGTGCAGTTGTAATCCACATAGTGGACAAGCATTGATGTTGTGTGCCACCCATCAGCAACCATATGGGAGGATGTATGCTGCTTAATATTATGTTCCAGCATCATCAGGCATGCAGCGGTGTGTTTGAGCATTATCTACAGGGCATCTTGTGTGATCCTGCTTTTACGTTGTAGATCATGTTATGAATGCAATTGCAGTCGATTTACCTGATCTCAGGTACTAACTTGAAGTTGATGCAGCTGGTATGTGTACATGTAATCACAAAAGGTACAAAGGTACTAAGTCGGTGGTATGAACCCCTTAATCCCAGCACGAGCCAGCGGATGACTCATGGGATGCGGTCCATTCTCACAGACTAGCCTATTCCACATGCACTCGCCGAGCGAGTCGGACTCCCCGGGCCAGATTCGAACACCTCCAGCATTCAAAGCCGGAGCTCTAACAATTATACTTCACCGGGAATTCTGGCCCACTGTACGTAAGGTGTTTCAGACTGAAGTAAAACATACAGTGCATTTGCCATTGCATCTCAACTTGTTGCATGGCTCAATTTCTTTGCAAGTAATCAACTGGTGACTATTCCTTCAACAACTGGTTGCCAGCCATACCCACTGGTCATTGCAGTCTGCATGGCTGGATGGTGGATTGTTGGACAGTGTTGTCCCAGCTGGGTGTGAGACAGTGAGTGTCATTGGTCAACCTGGTTGACCTTTGGCTGGGGCAGTACTGGCCTGACAGTACTGAGACCTGAGCAGCAGAGCTGGCTGGTCATCAGGAGACCACCCCCTTGCAACAAACACAAAACAAAAACATACAGCAGTGCAAATGCAATCACTGATCTGCCTTGGTCCTATACACATCCGTACAACCCACCCAGTGGGAGTTTCCAAGTGCAGTAACTGTTCAGCGGCCTCTAACCGGCCGGCAGCTAGTTGCACGTGGTAGGTGACCTGCCGCAGCTTACACAAAGTAGGTAATCGCGTGTTTATTTATTAATTAGTCGTCGTACTGTTTCAGCAACAAGCTGGCGGTTCAGGACTGTACAGTCACTTGACAACGTTTCAAATCGGCCAGATGCATATGCAAACGTTTCAGACGTCGACATTGATAAAGATTCCGGCTGTTTACCGCACATGGCTTCAACAGCTAGCTATCAACATTGCATATAGATATCAAAGGTTATTGCCATGCATATGCCTTTAGGTATGTGGTAAGGCTATCAGAGAAATTAGTCCCCTTTCCCCAGTGTCACGGCTCTCCCACCACCTGCTGCGTGGATGCTGTTGTCAACAGCTCGTGTGCTGCTACCGCTTGTAGCCTCCCATCACCGCTATGAATGAGGGCCTCATGCCCTGCACCATCATCTGCCACCTCAGCTCCTGCTACTGCTCCATTACCTGGCGCTGCTTCATGACTGTCGTGGACAGCCTGTCTCACAGAGCCAGACACTGCACTCCGGTCGGCAACCCGGTTGGGGGCCCCATCACCAAGTTGACGATGCGCTTCTGCTTCGTGCATGCCAGCAGCTGGAATATTCTGAACTTCAGCAGTGGATATTGCACTGTCAGAAGCAACTTGTCGTTCTGCTATCAACACCGAAGAACTAGACATATCCTCCAGGCCATGATCTGTGTGGTTCCCCTCAAACCTGACTCTCCTTGCAGAAGCGTCTATACCCACGGCAGGACTCTGGCGGCTACTGGCCCTCACCCCTTGCAAGGGCAGTACACCCTGCTGACATCCAGCAGCAGGTCCCTGCTCCTGCGGCTGCCTACCTGCATCTCTGAACCCTCGCTGCTGCTGTTGCCTAGCTGCTAACCCCTGCTGGCATGAACCTCCAGCTGACCCCTGACTTACTCCCCAGGGGATCCCAACACCCTCCAATTCCCGTTCACCCCTACCTTGCATAATCTGCCGCGCTCTACGCCTTGCATTTGCTGCATTGAGGCCCCCATACCCCATATCCAACAAATTGTCATTCATTCTGTTGTTCCGCCTGCTGCTTCTAGGGCCAGCATAGTCACCAAATTCCCTGTCCAATCCTGGTAAACCCCCGGATCCATATAGCCCTGCAGACATCCCCATCTGCCCCAAGTCGCCCGGCCCTAAGCCCTCTAGTCCGCTGCTGCCAAACCCTGATCTGTACAAGTCGCCAGGATCCATCTGTCTGCTGCGCATGAGTGAGTTTTTGCTGCTGGCTCGCATGAACTGCCACACAGCCACACCTATCATCATAACCACCACCATTGGCTGTAGCATCCTGAACCAGTCCACATTTGGGGTCTCAGACCCTCCACTGCTGTATCCCGCTGCTGCATTTTGACCACCTGATACCCTAAACCCTGGACCAGCCTGGTCTGAGAATGTGGCAATGCCATAGTCCCCAAGTGGCAGCAGCAGCAGATTGGCAGCAGCAGCAGCAGCAGCTAGTACTGCTGTGCTGCCATCAATTGCTGCTGCGCTGTGCAAAGCTCCCACACCACTGCTGCCAACCATTATGGTGACAGTGCTGCTTTCACCTATGACGCCTCCTGTTTGTTGTTGCTGCTGATGGCTTTCTGCAGCCTGTTGTTGCCGTTGCTGCTGCTGCTGCCAAGGCAAGCCATACATGCGCCACATATTCTCCCATGTGTGTGAAGCCATGTGGGCCCCTCCAAGCCTCAGTACGCTGCTGCTTGTGTCAAAAGCAGCAACCCCAGCAGTGTGCAAGATGACCAGCCTGCCTTGAGTTGCAATAAGGCGCACAGGGCCTGGTGGAAGGCCCAAAGACACCCGCTGAGCAACCTGCTGGGCACCCAGACATGCAGCAGCAGCAGCAGCAGCAGCAGCAGCAGCAGCAACAGCAGCAGCAGCAGCAGCAGCAGCAAGTGGTTCACTACTACCACCAGCTTGTCAAGGCAGGAAACCTGATGCATGGCAAATGAACCAACAACATAGTCAATTTGTACACCATCAATCACTGGCCAAGTGGCAACTGCACTTGTTGGTGTGATTCACCTGTGCATGTTCTATGGGGGCAGGGGCACAGACAGACCCTTCAGCTGCCCACTCGGTGATAACATTCAGCACGGTGGTGAGCCACATTGTGCTGGACAACACTGGCTGCATGACACAGCGTACAGCTGACACAAAAGAAACTGAACATGCTGCCCATGCCATGGTGTGAATGTGTCGAGGTCTGCCCCACCTTGCACAAGTTGGTTCTCTGAGCTGATGGCACCACCAACACCAGCAGGTCACCACCAGCAGTCACACCAAACACACGGTAAGACTTCACAGGATCAAACGCAGCAGAAATCAGAATATCATGGTCAGCTGCAGCACCAGCAGCAACAACCTGATGTTTACTCTGGTCCACTGCTGCTGCTGCCGCTGCTTCAGCAGCTGGAGCTTTCAAGTCCTCAACACTGTCAGAGGCACCTTCTGAAGTCACAGAGCTGCTGCTGCCTCCGCTGTTGGTGCTGCTTGGAGTTGAAGTGTCATTATCAACACGACCAGAGCCCCAATCGCACGCTCCATCCTGCTGTGACTTGCACTCATTGCTGTTTCCACTGCTGTCAGATCTGCTGCTTGCCGTGCCAGCTGCTGTGACTGCACCGTCTGCATCTGTTGCAGCAGGAGCATGTGCTACTGACTGTGCAAGTCCTGAACATGGCCTGACAATCTTGCTGCGGCCCCTGTGCATGAGCACAACCATAGCTGCGAGCGGAGTCTGCACAATCATCTGAAAGTCGTCTGCATCACCACAAGCATACAAGGGTTGTATGGAGCATGTTCTGATTGATAATGCCGACGCATGTGCGACACCTTTGAAGGCTGACTTTCATGGTAATCAGTGCTGGTGAATGGCATTAGGAAGTACAGTTTGATGGCACTGCTTTATAGCAATGATGCTGACAGGCATGCTGCGCTGCTACCACAGGGTCACAGGGTGCAGGTGAAACGAGTGATGCAAACAACCCAGCTGCTCCAACATGCATCTAGATTGTTCCCGATGCTCACTGTTAAGATTGACTGCAAGTGGTGAGGCAGCCAGCTGTCTTGTCATCAACACTCTGCCTGATGACTGTGCAAGCAGAACAACCTGCCCTGAGGTGTCTACACTGATCAACACCTTGCGCTGCGGAGACCTGCAACAAGCACCAAAAGCAGCAACCGTGCAGGATCAGCAGCAGCAGAAGTGCAAGACCAAGGAGAGGGGCATAACGTTCACAAGTGCATTAGAGGCAGCGGGGCCCTGTGCAAGGATGAGCAGCCCCGTCCCTCACTTACATACCACTGACCTCAAACTTGCTAGCTGCAGCAGCAGCAAATAGTGTTTGTGATTGACCCTAGGCTGACATGGCAATCCCGGCCCATACAAACTACTGCAATATGTAGCTAGATGGTGATAGCCCCCACAAGCTGGCACTACTCAGCCAGTACCCCACCCACATCAGCTGAAACTGAGGCACAAGCTGCCAGGTTGGCGAGCTTCAGGCACGAGCGGCATTTGCCAAGTGACTTTCTTGCGGCAGTGCTGTGACTTACTTTGTGAACAACAGATGTTGTATTGGTCTGTTCTCCACTGCCGGTGTTGTGCTGTTGTCCTGTGCTGCTCTGTCAGCTGCTGTTGAGCTGATGAGGGTGATGGCACTCTTGATACCGCTGCCATCAGGTGCCCTGGTGACATCATGTGGGACAGCGTAGGCAAAGTGTCTGTGCTCAGCAGGCCCTGTTGAGGCACCTGGGGCTGTTGGTGGTGGTGCAGATTGAGCAGCAGATATCACAATGCATCCCCCCATGCTCAATCTTATCTGCCTGTGTGCAGGGTGTCTGCTTGTTGCTGCAGGCAGCAGCACATGGCTAAACAGCAGAAGCCAAGTCACACCTGAGATTCTGGTGATGCAATGTCAGCAGCTGTATGCTCGCGTCTTGCAGGCCAACTGCCAGGAGTGTGGTGTCGCTGCGGGTGAGTGTTGACGCCAGAGAGGTCACCACAGCATCACCACCTGGATACAGCAGCAGCACCAGCAGCAATCAACAGGTTCCATGTCTGGGCAGGTATTTATGATTGTGAATACAGCAATGCAGAGCTAAATTAGTGTGACAATACCCTTGATCATCTTTGTAGCACAGAATAATTCTGGTGGCGGTATAAGGGTAGGTGGTGGATGTACGCCTGCAGCTCTGTTGCTGTATGCTGCACCCTGACGGCTGAAGCTCTTGTTCAGATGGAGAGTGTCCCTTTGTGCTCGAATATTCTTGCAGTGTTCCAAGCGAGTTGGAGCTTTCAGCAGCTGTGATAAACTGACCTGTGTCATGTTCAAACACCAGATGTCCCTGTGGAGTGAAGAAATACAAACGTCCTGCACCATCCCCCAGCACAATGCACCAGGGGCCTCCTGCTCCTGCTGGTCTGTCTGTCATGACATGTGTGGTGGTCACTTTGTGTTCTGCTGTGACAGCACTCTGAAATGCCCAGTACTGGGGCCAAACGGCAGCCTGGGTGGCAATGGTGCGTTGAGTGTTGGCGGCCTGTGGGATGAATGGTTGTCCCACTGCAAAGGAGGCACAGGTAATCATCAGCTGCTGCCTATCGTTTGCCAGACGACGGCAAGTCACCATTCCATACCATAACATGTAAAATCAGCAAGTAACGAACAAAATCGCCACTCAAAACATATACTGGCAGGACGCTCCATTGTATGCAGTCACCATGAGCCTACAGTGACTCCTAGAACGTGACCTTACGGTCTTCTGGGCATCCATGAAATTTACCATTTGGTTGAAACCGAAGGGTTCATGGAACGGTAGCTGATCCCCAGCGACCCTACAGCTATCTAGTCACTTGTCATGCTGCCAGAGCCTGTACATGTGACGCAGTAAAGCACGATCGCGACACAGGGCAGCAAATTCAGCCTCTTATTCAGCGGTGGCATGCCTGTTGGACCTCACCCAAGATCCAGCCTCACCTGGTGCTCGCAGGGTTGGTAGCCCTGGCACAGGTGCAGCTCCACCATGAAGTAGTGCAACCATTTGTTTCAGCTCTTCAACCTCTGCTTGCAGTTCATCAAGCATCTGTTGTGTAGTGTCCCTATTGTTTTGCTGCAAGGACTGAGGCACAGCTGTACTAGACAACGCCAACAAGAGCACCATCAAGCTGGACGCGATGTGCAGATGTGGTGCTGGGGCATGGCGTACGCCCTTCATCGCCTTTAAGAATTAGGTTAATAGTAGCAGTAACAATGATCTGTAAGACATTGCCAAAGCCTCCCAGTCTGCGTATTCGTCCCAACACCGATCCTTGTGCTCACTGCCAGGCATTCAGCCCCTCACCCAGCTGATGCAGGATGACTCCCATCAGGTGATCACTGCACTGAGGCCAGTTTCTGCTCCAGCAACCTTTTAGGGGTCTCTGCAGATACAGAAATGGTCAGTTTTGACAGGTACAACTGTTGTACTGCCAGCTGTCGTGGGTTTATTTATGTCAAGTGTGTCCATGCTCGCAGACTCCAGGTGCTGTATTATGTTGCCTATACCTGAAGTGTTTGTTTGGCCAACGTTGCTAGGCCGTGGTTGTCTACGGCGTCCCAGATGTCAACTTTTGCTGTTCACACTGATCAAGGCGTCTGTCACGTCTCTTGCCGTGTCGTCTCATGCGTGCTGTTGCGCATTGTCTTATCGTCAAAACATCCTGCTGCACTGCTTGTTGCCACGGTTTCCTGCCACTTTTAACCGCACATTGTTGCTACTTGGTAGTGTTGGGATTCTGGGACCAACCCACTCAAGCCTGATGCATTACGCGCCCGGCGCGGCGCCGGGCGGGCGTACAGTCAATTCCACTATGTTAAGCTTGCCTACCACCTCTCATCAGTGTCGAGGGCGGCTGATGAAACCAGAGCAGCATAGCCTCAAGCCCTGTACTGCACCGTGCAAGGCTTGCACTGCACACACCCGGTAGTGCAACGGTTGCACCTGCTGTGCGGGAAGCTGACATGCGGTTTGTCAGCTGCCGGCACAGCTGGCGTGGCTGGTTGAACATGATCTGGAATACCACTGGTAAGTTTAAACTGAATTTGTAACCCTTGAAAAGCAAGTTGCAATCCTTCCTGCATTGTTTGATGACTCATCACGCAAGTTGCGTGCCACTGAGAGCCCCTAGACATCTAACCGCTTTGTGCGCTTCCTCGCCCTGCCGCTGCTGTTCTGGCCATCTATACCAGTAGGTTCACCATCACTCAACTCGTCAGCAACTAAATCTGAGCCGCCATCACTGTCAGAAATGCTGTCAGTGTTATCTGCTTCGTCAAAGCGCTCTTCATCTCCCTGTGCTTCACCACTCTTCTGCCCAGCATCAGCCGCAGATGGCTGTGCTGTTTGCCGTGGATGTGCGGACCCTCCACTGCTGGCTCTTTCTGACGCACCGCCACCATTGCTGTTGCCCACTTCTCCGCAGCCACTCTGCTTGCTGCTTCCACTACCAACCCTCTTTCGGCCCTGGCTGCCTGCTGCTGCTACCTCATGCACGGGTGCCAAGCGGGACTGTGCTGCTGCTGCTTCTAGCTCTTGTATAAGCTGTTGCTGCCTCTTGCTGTAGTCAAACACCTGCGTCACAAAGCTGGCGACCTGACTAGCGTCTGCTTGCAGCTGAGTTGATGCTCGTCTGGTGGCTGCTGGTTTTGGCGTGAGCGGGTGAGCTGGTCTTGTTATGGTGTAATGCACCTGCACAGCAGTGGCAGCATGTTCACTGAGTAGCAATAAGCAGAGCAACTTGATGACCTCATGGCAAGTCCCCAACAAACTTCAGCATGACAAAGCCCCTTGTGTTCGTCGGCCCTGTACCCTGTCAGCTGATGCAGTTACTGCACCACCAGGACTGCAGCTGGAGTACCTCTGGGGGTTGAACTGCCCAGGCAAACCCAGCAGGTGTCTCCAAACATGCCGGCTGATTCACAAGCTCTCACCTGCTGCACCTGCTTGTCCTCGTCCGCTTCAGGGACCAGCTGCAGTTTCACTAGCACTTGTACCTCTCGCAAGCTGTCGGGGCATGTCCTGCTCAACCGCCAGGGCAATGGCCCTTGAAACTCCCGTGGCTTCAGTACTGCTGCTGCTGGCCCCAGAAATGTGACAGCTGCTGATGCCACCATAGGCAGTGGACAGCTCAGGCCGTGTATACTGCTGATGCAGAAACTGAAGCCCCAACTGCTGCTGCTAGCAGTGTTGCCATTTGCAGCTGCACCATCTTCAGCTGCTAGGCTGCCTTTTGGGTTGGCAGCAGGCACTGGTGCAGGGGCAAGTGCAGTATCCGCTGTTGTTGTTGGTGACAATATTGTGTCAGCAGTGTCTGTATTTGTCAACTGATCCGGCAGAAGCTCTGCAATCTGCTGCTGGGCTTGTGATTGCTGTGTGGCCTGCTTCTTTTGCTCCTCTTCCTGTTCAGCATCGCTGCTCTTGCTGTTGCTGCTGACTGCTGTATATGTGTGTGAAAGCAGTACCCTGTCTGTTCGTGTATAGATAGGAATCGGGAACTCCAGCTGCTGCATGATGACTGCCATCACCTGGGAGTGTTTCAGCAGGTTCTACAGTCAGATGTGGCGGGTGACTGCAGGTGGGTATATGATATGTACCTCAGCTCAGTGTCATCAGCAAACTCCTCACAACTAACTCGCCAAACTGACAGTTGCCAAAATAATCTCTGCACAACCAAATGTTGCCATTATGCTATGCGCTTTGCCGCCACTGTAGCAACCCAAGTGCAACACAGAAACGCAAATTTTCTTACCTCATCAACTTTTGCATGTATGACAACATCTGCCCGTTTGTCCTTTGGTGTGCCCTGCAGATTGATGATTGCCAGCTTGCCACCAGCCTTCACCGTGCGCAGAGGCAGGTTGGCTGCAGGTATAATCTGCAAGCTGGTGCCTAGGCACAATGCCAAGTCCTGTATCAAAGATACACAAACACCACCAGAGGCATGCTCGGTTGCCATGAAACGATTCTGAGCACAGGACCTAAGCTACTGGGCATTCTGCATGAGTCAGCATAAAACGCATGCACAGCTACCAAGCAGCAAAGTGAGTCCATGACAGTTACTTACAGCGCTTGTGGCATGTTTCTGTGTGGCCTTGAACTCGTCGTCTGGCAAGGCATCCTCCCAGTCAAGGATGTGGTCAATGAGTTGACCACGGCAGTTGGGCTGTGTGCAACGGCGACCTGTGGGCTTGAACCCAACCTATTGACAGCAGACACAGCAGTTCCAATGTGGCTGAGTAGGCACCTACCACGCGGAAAATACTGTGCAATGTGCATTGCTCATGCATTACAACAGCACAGGGTTCACTAACAAGTGTTTCTGCCAAGCAAGAACAGCATCCAGCTGGTCTTATGTTATTGATGCACATACCGTATCCATTTCAAAGTCTCTGACATACTCTGTCTTGCACCTCTTGCATCTTTCAGCAAAGCAATTGCCATGCAGCTCTGCGATCTTGGTACGTGGCACTCCTGACCGAAGGTGCAGGCTGTCCACATTCTGGCTGCAGATGTAATCCAGCTTGCCGCGCTGCAGCAGGCCGAGCAGAGCCTGATGCGTCAAGCTGGGCTTGGCATACAGGAAGCTGGTGTGCAGCTTGGGAGGTGGCAGGCCATTCCTCTGCGACAGGAAACCAGTGCCATAGCAAAGACCCACATTGCTGGGGCACATTGCAGGCGGTGACATGTGCAAGCCGCACATGCAAGATGCTTGCAGTTTGACCTGTTGACTGAGGTTGCAGCTTTGTAAAGTTGGCAGTTGCTGGCGACTCCTGAAAGGGCCACTCAAATGAAGCATTGCTCGTGTTGCTGACCTGGCATGTCCAGACTCCCTGTGGACCCCTGAAATCGGGTATCCCACACGCAGTTGAGATCCCCGCTCCAGTAAATACAATGACCTTGTTGGCATCGCGTATCTGTCAAGGCACCAAAAGGTGTGTCACGGGACTGTCTGTTGTGCTGCCAGCCGCAGTTATAGGTGCCTCAGAGGTTCAGATTCACAGGTTGCCGCAAGAAACAGGGTCCATACCAGCTCAGCTAGCTTGCATGCCTTGTCCCAGGCACAGTGAGGTGCATCTGACAGCTCAGGGTCGCCCAACCGCCCTCCCAGGTCCTCACGATGGCTCAATCTGCTGGCGTACCCGAGGGACATAGTCGGCTGCGCAAGGAGAACAATGAGATTCACATAGCCATATTTACACCCTGGTACTGATATGCGAACCAGCAAAAGAGAATTCTCAAAGTCCCATGCTAGACAGAAAGTACCGAGGAAGCAGTCAATAGTCCAGCTGCAGCATCTTCAAAAATCATGGCATGTCCAAGATTGACTGGGATGAATGCGCAAGTGGAGGTGCTGCTGCTGCCGGGGACACTCAAACTGGATGTTATATTGAAGCTGGGAATTTTATAGCACCCTGCCCTCAGATAGTGCTACATAATTCATATTGTGTTTTGTGAGTCGAACGATCAGCTGCTGACACCGTGATGTTGTGATGATCACGAAGCACTCGCAGGATCAGTTGCACAAGCCCTTCTCCTGCTTTGCAAATCATCATGGCAGCCCGCAGGGCTGTCGTGCACCTAGCGCGTCTTACTTCATATCACACAGCCAGCAAAGGAGCGGGCGGGCTTCCAACTCAGTAAGAGAACTCTGGCACAGTGTACGTTTGCCCCGCCCCCTGCCGCGGCCAGTAGTATGCACATTTTGCCTTAACGCAGGCCACCCAAATGCCCATTCGGGCAGACCCTATGGCAGGTGCTGCGTGGCTACAGTTCGCTGCCCTCCCACACGGTAAGCCCCGAGCACCTGCAGCAGTTTGAAGAGCATATGAAGGATACATTATTGGTGACTATACGCTGTCAGCAGCAATGCAGCACCGGTAACAGTTATGATCACCTCAAACATCCTCCGGCAGTGCTGAAACTGCTCCCAATTGCTCAGTAGGGATTCTGTTTGCTGCTGCAGGAGCTGGCCATGCCGGCCCTTTCCCCCACAATGTCCCAGGGCAGTATTGCCAAGTGGTACGTGAAAGTGGGTGACGAGATTGCAGCTGGGACTGTCTTAGCAGACATTGAGACAGACAAAGCGACTTTGGCATTTGAGAATCAAGAAGATGGCTACATAGCAGCTATCCTCAAGCCAGAGGGGTCAAAAGACGTCCCAGTTGGCGAGACAGTAGCAATAGTAGTGGAGGAGCAAGCAGATATTGCAGCATTTGCCAATCATAATCGTGAGTCAACAGCTCCTGCTGCAGCAACAAAGGTATCGGAAGCTGGCGCAGCACAACCCGCAGCAGCATCTGCAGGGCCCACAGCAGCAGACACTGGCTCCCTGCCTGAACACATAGTAAGTGATCACAGGTTGACACTGCGTCCAGGCCAACTCAGAGACTCGTTTGAGATGTTTAAGTTCTGGTTGCCAACCCTTTGAGACCCTCATCTAGACCCTGCCACAGCATTGTGGGTCTGTTCTGCCAAAGCATAGCTAACCAAAACCCAGGTGCCTTCTCTGCCAGCTTGATAACCTGCCGCTTGATACCATTATCAATCGAGTTACAGCTGCTGAGCTCTCTTGACTGGCTGACCTTCTGTGTTGCGTCCTTGTGTTCAGCCGCTGTGCATGCCTGCGCTGTCCCCCACAATGGAGCAAGGCAACATTGTGAGCTGGCATGTGTCTGAGGGTGATGAAGTCTCACCAGGGACAGTGCTGGCAGAGATAGAGACAGACAAAGCAACACTGGCTTTTGAAAATCAGGATGAGGGATATGTAAGTGTATTGTGCATGAACCTCTGCTGACTTCTTGCGACTGTCCAGCAAGGCTGCTGCTTGTCTTTGTGGCGCTGTTCATGGTGCTCATGGCCAAACCATTACCTTGCTTATTATCACGCCAGCAATAGCACGACTGTGGGGGCAGGGAGCCAGCTGCCCTTCCATCATGCATCTTGAGGCCAGCATGTTGTCTCATATCTGGTACACCAATCGTCATTTTTGCTTGCTGATACTGCTGCCCCAGATTGCCAAGATTTTGGCGCCTGCTGGCAGCAAAGACGTCAAAGTAGGTCAGCTGGTCGCAATCATTGTAGAGGACAAAGAGCAGATCTCAGCATTCTCAAACTATTCAGGCGAAGCAGCAGCAGCAGGCAGCTCCAAACAAGCAGCCGAGCCTGAGCCCCCTGCAGCAGCATCAGACAAATTCTCAGCTGTCAAACCGAACTTCAGGCTGGGTCCAGCAGCACGTAAAGCCCTACAGGAGAGTGGTTTAAGCCTTGAGGATGTGGCACCTTCAGGTCCAAACAACATAGTCACAAAGTGGGATGTGTTACAAGCAGCAGCAGCTGGCGCCAAGCCTGGTGCTAAGACAGCATCAGCAGCATCACAACAGAAGCCAGCAGCTGCACCAGCAACACCCAAGCCTGCTGCTGCTCCCAAGCCTGCTGCTGCTGCAGCAGCCCCTAAGGGGGCTTCCTCTGCTGGTGGCCAGTACACTGATATCCCCAACACCCAGGTAAGCTCCGGTTGCTTTAGGATTATATAGGAGTATTGATTGGTGGTGACTGCTGCTGTTTGTCGTCTGCTGTGCAATGGCAAGTATGACTGGAAATCATGACAATCAACATTGGAGGCTCAGCCAGGCCGTGCATCCAACCTGTTTCTGCTACATGCTGGCCGCTCATCCGCCACACAGCAGCAGGCACATTTTCAGAGTCTTCTCACTGTGAGCACTGTTGCTCCCTGTTTGTGGTGTCACCCTTATCCAGAGGAAGTGTCAGTTGAGTGCTTGAGCTTAGTAGGTGGGTGTGTCTTGGCCACTGCTTCTGATAGGTCGCTCGTTTTCTTGCTGCTGGCACTGCTCACAGGTGCGTCAAATCATTGCTAAGCGTCTGCTGGAGTCCAAGTTGACGGCTCCTTTCCTGTATGTGTCAGCTGATGTGAAGCTGAACACACTCACAGACATACGTAAAAGCATGGCAGCACAAGGCACAAAAGTCTCAATCAATGACTTTGTAGTGCGAGCAGTAGCTCTTGCACTCCGGGACGTACCAGAAGCCAATGCAGCTTGGGATAAGCAGCAGGAGGTTGCATTACAACAGCCTAGTGTGGACGTCTGTGTGGCGGTGGCAACAGAAGGAGGGCTCATTACGCCTATCGTCAAAGCAGCAGATGGCAAGGGCTTGATGCAGATCAGTGCAGAGGTGAAGGACTTGGCCGCTCGAGCACGTGCAAACAAGCTGAAGCCAGAGGAGTTCATGGGCGGCAGCTTCAGCATCAGCAATCTAGGTATGTATGGGCTGAGTGAGTTCAGTGCAATCATAAATCCACCACAGGCAGCAATTTTGGCGGTTGGTGGAGCTCAGCAGCAGGTGGGGCTTGGGCAGCATGGTGGGCTGCTGAATGATAGTTATATGACTGTTACATTGAGTGCTGATCACAGGGTATATGATGGCGAGTTGGCTAGTAGGTTCTTGGATGCTTTCACAAATTACATGGAGAATCCTCTGAAGATGGTGATGTGATTCAGGGTACTGCAGTGACTGCATCTAGGTCGCGTGTGCAGTGCCCCAGAGAGGCTAACGAATGCTTCTTTGCAGAGCCTTGTCCCCTTCTGGGCTGCTTGTTGTCGGTCATATTTGCACACACTACAAGCAAGGGTTGAATTGCTGCAATTGGATGCTCATCAGCAGCTCATGCTGTGCAGCAGGATCCACGCGATTGTGCTGTTGGCAGCAGCATGCATGCTTGGGTGTGCACTTTTACACAGTGCAAGACAGTTGTTGATTCAATTTCCTGCTTTCAGAGTGCTCCAAGCCATGCCGCTATCAGAATATTTCATCCGAATGAGGGATGGGCTGCATAGATTCATGCCACCATGCATGTGCATGTTGCTGTAAAAGAAATTGAGCCATGCAACAAGTTGAGATGCAATGGCAAATGCACTGACATGCGTGCTGTGCATGGTTGGTAACGCTGCTACCTACTTACATGCACATCATTGTGTGACGCAGAAGACTTTTGGGGAGTGGTGGCCTTCAAGCAGGCTCAGCCGTCGCAGGCCATGGAACATGACAGCATTCACTTGGATACCTCATTGGCAAGGGCATCCCACAACAGTGAGTTTTTCATGGCCCACTATGTCTAGTGATGTGGCACGTCATACATTGCATAATAGCATTGTTGATTCTTCCCTCGGGACCATGGCTCAACTACTAGTCCACTGGTTACTGTCCAAGGTGTCCTGGGCCAGGCTTCCTGTACCTGTAGTGTAGGCAAGCAATTCCCATGGTCACTTGGCAGTCATACAGAAGCATAAGCCCGCATCAGCATGATTCCTGGCGCTGTGTGGGCTGCCTGCGCATGCTAGTGTGACGTGGTGAGCACTGTACCGTCCGCAATGACACACCTCACTATTTTTTGCCAGGAATGCACTCGGTGGTGATTCGAAAGTTATCGAAATACTCAATCAGCGTTCAGCCATTCTGCACGCCAGAATGACGGCAACTTATCGCGCTGATGCCATGACAAGTGTCACCACACGCACCCACGAGTTCCGTAATCTGCACCAACGTCTATCTATATCATAGTCTGCTGCCCCGCAGGACTGACTGCCCGCCTAAAGGGCTGGCCTTTGCTGCTTACGGAGCGAAGCTGCTCCGAGGCTATGTCCGGCTCTCCTTTGAAGGTGTTAGTGGCTCATCGACCACCATTAGCATTTGTTGCCGCTGCGAACTCATCGCATCAGCCGATCTTCACGGGCTTCCTGCTCGACCTGCTGCCAACATTACTGCAGCAAGCCAATGTGCAGGCCACGTACGACCTGTACGCGTTTCAGGTGAACCAGAATTTTAGAATTGACTCAACAAGATGCTATTCACATTGCTTCGGTGGTATCAGCCCGTTTCAGCCTCCTGCAGCTGCCAAACCACAGCAGCACGGTGCTAATGCTCGGCTTGGCAGCATACACGTCACGCCAGATATGTCATGGTTCGCACCAATTGGCCCTCATTGAGTCTTTGTGGAAACTACAGGGCCCTGGTGGCGTGCTGCTGAGCAATGGCAGCTGGACAGGTGTTATGGGGGAACTTACCACAGGCCGTGCTGACCTGGCACTGTTCCCTCTGACACTGACCAGCGAGCGAGCTCAGAGTATTGAGCACACTCAGTCGTACCTGGACGATGGTTACGGCATGTTGGTCAGGACCAGGCAGATAGACACAGGGTACTCCTTCCTACTGCCGTTTGAGACATTGACATGGGTTCTGTTCCTGCTAGCTCTGTTGGCAGTGATGATGATCATATCGGTATTAGACTCTGTCACACGGCGTGCTCGGTTGAGGGCCATTGAGCAAACACATGGTGTTGTGAGGGGACAGAGGGTTCGCAAGCGAGGTGAGGCACACTGTTTGCCAAAAGCAGGGAAACAATTCATCAAGATGATGCAGCTGCTTAGGCAGAAGACTTTGAGAAACAGAACTCAGCATGCAGTTCATGAATATCGAGCATTGTCGTTGGGGAAGATGATTTAGGTGCTCATGTGGTGCCAACAAAGCTGTTTGTGTTCTCTGATGACTGCTGGGTGCTTCGTCAGGGTGAACTACACTCAAATGGAAATCTCATCAGAGAGGTACTACGGCATGGTTACCTGCTGTTATTGCCTGGTCTGGTCATGACCAGCAAGTATGCCGCCTGCATTGAGTGCTGCAAGTAGCTGGAGTCATCAAATGTGCTCTCCTTGTTGCTGCAGACAAACTAATGGGTCATGCCATTGAGACAGTTATGATGGCTGTTGGCAGCGGCTCAACCCCCACCTCCCGCAGCTGCAGCGTCAAGGTTATGTTTGTGGCCTGGGCCATCTTCTGCGTCATCATGCTCAGTGCCTACACAGCCAACTTAACAGCAAACCTAACGGTCAATCAAATAGGTGTGACCATCAAATCGCTGTCAGATCTGGCACAATTGCCTATTCCATTTGGTGTCCCAGCAGAAAGCAGTGTGTCAGCATATTTTGCAAACAGCAGTGATCAGGGTGCACGGTCGTTGCGGCCAAAGATGATGGAGTTCAGGGACCCAACACAAGCAGTTGAGGCAGTACGGGACGGAAAGATCTCGGCGTACATCAACGACTACCCAACTGTTCAATTCTTCACACAGGTGATGCTTCAAAACATAGGTAGTGCTGAAGCACGCAGAACTCAGCCCTGCTACTTGGAGGCGTCAACTGATTGCCCCTGGTTTGCCAGGGCAACCGTCCGGCATGCTCTGCTGTGTACCTTGTTCTCACCTACACTTGGTGACAGTGGTCACTTGAATTGTTTGACAGAGTTTTTTCAAACTCTCAGCTGACTGAGACTCTCACAGTGGCAGTGTGTGAACAAACCATTGGCAGTTTCTTCCCAAGCAGCCGGCACACGTCTCCATCCTACGTGACCTGGTGAAAGGGCAACTGAATGTTGTTCAACTCTGGGTCTCTCTGCCTGCAGAATCCTCCCTGTGATCTGGCCCTAGGTATTGAGACCATCGGCTCCGGTGCCCTGGTAATTGGGCTGAGCCCGAATTCAACTCTCACTGATGCACTCAACTTTGCCCTGCTGCAGCTCAGTGAGGCGGGGTATCTGGCAGGTATGACCAGGCAGCATATGCTGGGGTGTCATGAACCGTCTTTGTTGTTGTGCCGCACAACAGACAGTGAGGCTTGGGCTGGGGTGTTGAATTAAATACCACAGTGCTTACCACACACTGCACCCTGTGGAGGCGTCAGTCCCAGCATCTGCATCAAGGGCAACACAGGCACGTCACAGCCACAGGAATGGGCACATTGAATGTTTCCATTTTCTACAGTACAGATCCGCACAGTGGCTGAGAATCCACCTATGGCGGCTGAGCTGCAGGCTGAATGCTGTGTTGTTGTTGCTTGTGTGTGTGGCAGAGATCCGTCGCAAGTGGTTTGTTGAGGCCAGCCAGTGCACTGTGAATGACTCTGCTGCTGAGGGTGATGGTCGCCTCAGTCTTACACAGGCCTGGAGTGTGTTCCTTATCCTGGCTGCTGGTGCGGGCGTGGCAATCATTGTAGCCGCGTTAGAGGTGCTCTACTACAAGAAGATGTTTTCAGGTAGGTGGCAAGGGGTGTACCCCCAGCAGTTACGTGCAGGATTGGCCATGCTGCATCAATCTTATCTGCGCAAGTAATTTGTGCCCACCAGACCTACAATTTGGTTCCTCATCAGCAGCCGTGTGGTGTGGCATCTTTGTCCTGCATCAGCAGCCTGACTGCGCAGGCTTTGCTTGGCTTGCTCTTGATGCTGTGTACTGTGAGGTGTTGGGTTTTCTTGATACATGTTTTGACCCACTGATCACTCATGCAACTCCGTAGTTGTTTGTTGACAGTGGATGTGGTGTGTCCATCTGCAGGGATTCAGGAGCTGAAGCAGGACATGTTCAGCCTAGGCCCACGCAAGGCGCTCAAGAAGCGTGTCAGCAACAACAGGAGGGGGTCGAAGAATGCCAATCTCTGGTAAGATATCAGGGCAGTTCAGGTGTGAGGTCAGCAACAAGCCAAATGCAATAGGAAGCGACATGCTTGATTATCTGAGGCTTACTATTGCTGAGTAGTGTGCAAAGGAGGGGACGGCTTCAAGGTGACATGCTGCTGCTGATGACGATGACGATTGTTGCTGTTTTGCAGTAGCAGTCTGTCGCTTGATATTGAGAGGTCAGACCCCTCACTTCAGTCGGCAAACCTTCAGCGATCATCAACAACGCCAGATGCTGCTGTCAAGTCTGCTGGCGTGAAAGATACGGAGCTTAATTCTAGATCTGCACAGTCGTCACTGCGGAGGGATGACACAGCTGCCAAACATGGGGGATACCTTGAGAACAAAGCAGCAACCAGTCCCAGAAGTGGTTCCATACTGCAACACAGCACTCCATTGTGGTCACACAGACAGCAGGAGCAGCAGCAGCAGCAGAGGCTGACCCAGGACGTGCTGCAGCAAGCCCAGCAACAGCAGCAGCAACGGCAGCAGCTGCAGACGCCATTCAGTGGGAGTGCGGGCTATGGTTTAGGTGACTGGCCAGCGGCTGGTTCCAACTCAGGGCCTGTTGCTCAGGAGGCTGCCCATAAGGATGATTGGAGTTCAGACAGTACTCCTTCCTGCAAGGGTTAGGGTACTGGGTTGATTGGCACAACATTCTGGGAGAGTGCCTGGACGAGTGCATCGGGTTGATGATTGTGATAGTCGGGTTGATGATTGTGATAGTCTGATATTGACAGTCCTGGCAAGGGTGTTTGGGACTTTGAGGACCATTGGCAGATCAACATTCGGGGTGTCTTTCATGGCTTGCACCTACATGGTGAAGATGTCATGTAGGCGTGGTCTGTCTGTTAAAGTCATTGTAGGGTTGCGGTTGCAAGGGCTCCAGCTGTTTTCAATTTGTCCAGGACTCAAGCCCAACAAACACCATGCACAAAATGGCAGGATGTTTGATGAATGGAGGCAGTTGACCATTGCTAGCATCTGATCCTGGGTGCCAGCCTTCGGCAAGGGGAGTTGTGCAGAAAAAGAACGCCAGTTGAGATCACAGCTCAGCCAGCCCATGACACATGTGCTTGCGCCATGTGCTCGGCAAGACACGATCCAGTTGTTCACCCGCTTTACTTAAACAACTCAATTGCACAGTTGCACAAGTCAAACTGACCATGTTAATGTTCTGATCACAGCAGTATGCAGCTGTCATGGAGGGCTCTGGTGATTGCCTTCACTTGAGAGTCAGTGCATTGCTGTTGAGCTCAAATTGATTGCTGTTGTGCCCGTCTGACGCATGTCTTGGCTGTGTCTTGCTGTCGTGGCGACATAGACTTTCCCTGCGGCTTTTTTAAGGTGCATAGCAATCAGGCGGCATTCACTGTTGGAGGTGGTATGGGCTTGAGGGCTGTGCATGGCTGCTCTTGTTAACACCCTTTCAATTGGATACTTCCAGGACAAGGGGCACAGTTCGGCCTCTGAATCTTTGACAGGGGCCTCTGTGCACGGGTGCTAGCCCAATAACGGGTTGGGACAGTGGCTCCTTGAGCTAGAATGCAGTCACAGGGCAGCATACAGCGTTTGTCCACGCCTGCAGCTGCTGCCTGGGTACAGGTTGATTTCATATTTTGGGCATGCAGCAGAGTTTTTGCTGAGTTGCAGTTGAATTCAAGCACTTGCTGTTATCAGGTTGCAATTACTTTGTGGTGATCGTTTGACTTGTGGGCTGGCACACCTGTAGAACTTGTTCACTTGTGCACAATCATTTTTGTGTAGTTTGTGCTATGCACATTTGTACATCTGCACTTGTCCTTACTCATGCGCCATGCCGTGCATGAACATGACCTTGCCACTTTGCACACAACCTTGTACAGGCCTGCATCACATACCTTGTTGTTGGCTGCAAATGCAACCAGTGTGACATGTTCCTGCACTGCAGTGGACCTGTGTGTGCTAATGTGGTGTCATCCATTCCTTGAGTAGACTTGTGGGGCAGCAATGTCTTGTACCAGCAGGATGTAAACCAGTACTGTCACCAGGGAGGGGATACAGGAGGATACTGCCAGCCGCTTGTGGCTGCAAAGAATGAGGTTGCAATCAGCCAAAAAGTATGGTATGTGGAACAATATTGGAGGGCAGGATGAGTCTCTGCGGTGTTGTACAGATACTTGTCTGCGTGGCAGATGTGTTCTGTTGCTTGTCACTTCATCGTTCTACAGCAACTGGCACGCGCCAGATGCAACTCATTGCCATTGATTAGCTGTTTTTGTGTAAGCATGCATGCAACAACATATGTTGCTCTATGTGGGTCTGAAGCTGTAGAGCAGCAGGTGGTGAGTGCTGTTTGAGTTGAGCAGTCTGTCAGACTTGGTGCCTGGGGTACTCAGGGAGGCACACGTATGAGACAACGAAAGTGAGGTTGTTTATTGTATTCCTTGACTTTCTGTCTGAAAACACCTCACATGTGCTGTGCAGCACATTGGCATAGGTGAAGGCGCGCTGCTGCTGCCAGCAGCCAGCCTGGGCTCATGCTGTGCTGTGTGTAGCTGGCCAGTATGACACAAATGGGAACATTGTCCCCATGCAATCTGACCGTCACGGACAGTGTCCCTGCCAGCTGTCTGCAGTGAATTGGTGTGCCGTGGCTGCAAAGTTGGCCAACTTCAAGACCGTGGTCTTAGCAAATTGCTTGTGTCTGTGCATGTTCTGATTGAACTTGCCTTGCATGCGTGCGGCCTTGGGATCCCCTACAGACATCCGTGTAACCTACCATGGAAGTTACCAAGCCAGTAAGTACGTTAGGCGGCCTCTAGCCGGCCGGTAGCTAGTTAGCACTTGGTAGGTGACCTGCCGCAGATTACACAAGGTGGGTCATCGCATACCTAGTTACTAATGACTAGTAGCCGCCAATGATTGCTTCAGCAGCAATCTTGCGTTTGAGTCCAGTACTATCCAGTGCTCTCTGCAGTCACTGCAGATACCGTTTACAATGTCATACTATAGCTAGTAGCTTTCAATATCTACAATGGCACGGATAATGGTTGCCGTTGATCTCATGCTCAGCACATGCTGTCAAATATAGTGATCCTGTGTTGCAGTGGCCAAGTGTAACGCTAGCCCCAAAACCGGATGCGGTTATGGGGCTCGTTAGTCTTATGTGCTTGCAACACTCTCCCCCGGAGGAGTACGGACGCAGTGCAGGTGCACTGCTGGATGAGGTGGCAACAAGCAACGCTTGGGCGGCAGCAAGTGATGTTACACGAGGACTCCTGTGGCTCTGGTTCAGCAGCACAAGTTTGGCATCGTCATCCCTGGATGGCGGCCCCCTTGCACGTTAGTTCATCTGCCAGCTCATCTAGTGTTGCATGGCTCTATCTCTTTTACAGTGGCTGCAGCAATACTACCCAGGCTGGGCCATGCCGGGTTGAAAGGTGTATGATGTGTGGGTCTGAGTAACTGCTGCTGCAGCACAGCAGCTCTTCCAAAGAGCTCTTCAGTGAGACGTCTAGGGCATATTACATATACCAGTCGCATGTGCTGCTAAAGCCTGACAGAGACCAGATGCGGCCGAGCAGCGAGTACATGGGTCAAGACCTGTCTAGACAGCCAGGCCCTGGGTGTTGTTAGGGTGGTACATGCACCTTGTACTTCTGTCTGATAACACCTTACATGCTATGTGAGATTCAGTCCTGACTGAATCAGTGGTTGTGAGTTGCACCATGGGCAGTTGTGAGGCCAAGGACAGCGCAGCACACTGTCTGTGTTCTCACACACTGGGTCATCATCATCAGCAGCTTTGGGCAACACAACCTTCAACCAAGAGGCAGATGCTGCATGTACTACAGGTGGCAGCCATGCCACATGCTGCTCAATAGCAGACTTAACTCTGCTGACAGCAACGTCAGCTGCTGTATGAAAGCTAATGTATTTGTGGAGCTTGTACTGGAAACACTTGCAGCAGCTGGATAACTTGGTAATTCTCTCAGGTTCAGTTTCATGAACCTGACAGCAGCTGCCGACTCAGTGAGCCTACTCAGCCTGAGTGTGCGGCGCACACTACCCAGACGTCTGCCAACAGGCTCAGTACCAGATGCCGAAAGCTGCTCTTTTGCAAACTCCCCGTAACACAATGGGACCATCACAGTTAGAGAACTACTTGCTGCTTTATCCATGTCAACTGTGAGGCTGCCGCTCAGAGGCTTGCAGGGCAGCACATCAGCGGGGCTCAGTTTCCTGAAGGCTGAAGGGCCGCCACTATTGACGGTGCTGCTGCTGACCAGCCAGCTCAGCTGCTTGGGTCGCAGACTGAGAAGAGTGTTGTCTGGTGAGGGGTCCCCTTCTTCATGAAGGCCTGATCACCTTCTTCAGGTGAACAGGGCAGGTGAAGGCCATGGATGGCCAGCTGACGCACAGGCTGGCAGGGCCTGCTGAGGTGTGTATATATGGAGTTGGCTGTTAACCAGTTGGTTGAGCAGGTGTCGTGCAGGAGGCCTGGAGGCGAGGAATCCTGAGCTGTACCTGCTGCCCAAGTGAACTGACACTCTGCTGTTGCTGCTGCCATTGTGAGCCTGGGGACAACGAAGCATGGCTACAGTGGGTTGTACCCAATGGCAGAGAGTGTCACAACCAAGGCCCTGCAAGCAGAACAATAATACTATGTTGGGTTGCTGAGGGGCACATGAGGTGCAGCATAGCAGTCCAACAAGAAAGAGGGCTGGCAGAGTGTAGATACCAAAGCTTGGTCAATAGATTGCATCGCCCTTTAATATGTTATACACTCTTGACCAACAAGCCTCTGCCATTGTGGATGTATCTTAGGCGACAAACTGTGATGACTTCATGACCATTGCAAATGCAACCAGAGAAATGCATGGCAAATTCAACAGTGACGACAGTCTTATCAACAAAGTCATTCGCCCCAATCAACTCACCGTAATTGCGGCTGCTCGACCATGATCATGGCTGCTTGATAATCAAATCACTGAGATGACTATGAGAGCTGCCAACCCCATGAGTGCAGCTACAGCAGCTGCAACAGACTTGGTGGAGACCCTCTCTGTCAGAACGCCACCAAGGCCCTTGCGATATTGCTCTACATGCGTTTTCTCACAATACTTGGAGGGACAAAGTATTCCCGGCATATCTGCTATTGTGGGCTGGACAAGCTGCAGGTATGGCACAGGGTGCAGGAACAAACGAGTCGCTTTACCCCCGCAATTACAGCAGCGCCATGGTCTATCCGACAGCATCTCATTATAATGTGCATACGCTATCTCCTCAGCAAGTAGCCTTGCGCTTTGGCTATTGGCTATAGCGGTTTCGAGTGTGCTGTGAGCGATGGAGTGTTTGAAGGTGAAAGACGCCTCCTTCCCGTCCCAGTCCCGTATCTTTGGCTGATACAGAATATCAGCTGTTTGCAAGAGCCTTCTCATGGACATCCCGTCTCGCTCGAGAGCTGATCAATGTTGCATGATTGAGCGCGGAAGCTTTTCGCGAATCACTGCATGCAACAGTCGAGAAAACAGCAGTGCAGAGTCTTCAGTAAGACAGCAACGAACGTGTCAGTGACGTTTGACTGTATCTGCGTCAGGACTTTCGAGTCTAGCAACGGCTCCAAGCCTTTGAGATGCCTTCGGCATATTATCGCTGTGCTATGCTGATGCCCTCCTCCGCAATGGAAACATGTAGGTGCCTAAAGTTGAGGCATATTGATAACCAACAAGGCACAGGCTTGCATCATGCGTGGTGACAGACCATTCAGAGATATACAGGCTAGCCTCGATATAAGCAACAGGTCCGTCCCAGCAAATTCGTTTCTTAAATCCCTTTCTTTCCTAAATTGAATAATGCCTGAAAACGTACTTTCTAGGGCAGCTACGGTTACGGGCAACGTGTAACTTGTTATATTACATCCAAAAAGACCCAGAGAGCACACTACACTAGGCCTTGGGGTCATAACTCTGGCACAACAGCTCTACATTGCTGTGGTTGCCTTCAGCTGCTGCCTGATCCTCCACCACCAGCACTTGCAGGCCCCCTACTCTCAGGTGGCTGTCCTGTTGCTGCTGCTGCTGGCCCAAAGTAGTCCCTGATTGATGTCTTGGTTTGATTAGTGATCACAACCCTTGCCAGCTGGTCAGCCGTATCACTGGCCTGCCATACCAGTTGCTGTGTGAAATGGGACTGCTGCACTGCAAAAAAGCGCATCAGCTGTGTTGCATAGGACTGTGCCTCTGACACACTGATGATGTTAAGGCCCAAACAAGCTACAATAGTCCCTGTAATGCTGCTACTATGCGCACAGTTGAGCTGTTAAAGCTGCCTCTGTATAAGAAACTCACTGCGGGAGCAGGGTTCAAAAGTTGCTAATATCCTATTCGAAGTTGCTTGAATCGAGGTCAAATACACCGGGACAGCACATTTGCCAGCCCTTTTGTTTCCTAAATACCCCTAATTTCTTATATCGCTGTTGCGTATATCGAGGCTAGCCTGTAATCCTCACCAAGACAGCGTTCAAGGTCTAAGCCACATGCAATTTGTTGCATGAGCTACCTCTCTTCATTCACGTGCAAAGAAAAATGCACAGCAGCAGTGCACAGCCTGACACGACCTTGATGCAACGCCCGTGACCCATGGGCAACTTGCTGCAGGACCCAGGGCAAACCATTGAAATGACACTGTACATAAAGTACATCCCCTACAACTACAAATAAATCTTGACAGACCGAACAAAGGAAGATGACCATGACCATGCACAATGAGTTCATGCAATGCAGTTGACACCTATTTGTTAGCAAACTGCTTCGGACCCCTATGTCACTGGCAGTCACTCTCACACTTCCAATCAAGCACAGCAAACATTGATAGATATGGTCACTGTTGTATACCTCTGTCCAGGAGACCAACAGCTGCATAGCTGGGACACATCTATACACAATTGGACCACCACAACCAACTCTCTCTGTCAACGCTAGCTGTCCACATGCACAGACAATCAAGCAAAGCTGTGACAATTACCGCCAATAGCGATGCTACAAAGGCCCCCAAGTAGCAGCAGCATGCAGTATGCTCCTACTGCTGCTGTCCCTGATGCAGCAATGCCTCCAATGCAGTAACGACCTCTTCCATTCGTGGTCTCTTTCTCCTTTGTTCTTCACAGCAGGCCAGTGCCATCAAAGCCAGGCCCACTGCAGCTCCAGGAGGCCACACACCTGCACTACCATCAAGCATCTGCTTCAATCCAACAGGCACCACTGCTGGAGCTGTTACTGCTGCTATAGCAGAGGGTGCAGCAGCAGCAGCAGCAGCAGGAGAAGAAGATGCAGTGCGAGTGGTGGTTGCCTGACGTGCTGGTCGAGCAGCAGCGCTCCGTGGGGCAGCAGCAACGGTGGCCCAACTGCTGCTCCGAGATGCACCAGCAGACACTGCTGCTGCCGCGGTTGCCGCGGGTAATAGTGATCCTTTGGGAGATGGTACTTCAGCAAGCGCAGTGGAAGACGATCTACTTGTTTCACAGCTGCTGCCGGCTGTGCTGGTACACCTGCTGGCTGCGCAGTTGGCCATGACACCAAACCACCAAGGGCTCTTGCTGGCACCAGTGGTGCTGGATGTAACACTGCTGACAGGGCTGACGCCAACAGCATATGCATTGGCTGCTGCTGCTGCACCCCTAGCAGCAGCGTAAGCACCTACTGCTGCACCACCTGCAACAGTGCTGCGTCCTGGGGCAACATATGATGCTGCACCTGGTACTAACCTGCTGCTGGCTGTGGCTGATGTCCCGCTGTTGTCTGCTGCTGCAGCGGCGGCGGCTTCTAGTGCTGATTCATAGCCTGAGAAGACCTCTGCAAGCTGCGAGAGCACCCTTTTTGGCCACTGTTGCAAGTCGCCTGTTATCATCTGAACAAGCACCAGGCCAAAGCTGAATACATCAGCTCCAGGACTGACCACGCCATGCAAGACGTACTCGTTGGGCATGTAGTGTATGCATCCTAGCCTGCTGGAGTAGACGCTTGTAGCGTCAAAGGGCAAGAACTTGCTGAGGCCCACGTCAGCCAACCGGGCTGACAAGTCCCGTGACAGCAGGATGTTGTTCGGCTTCACATCCCGGTGTACAACCGGCTCCGGCTTCTGACTGTGGAGGAAGTGGAGTGCGATGGCCACTTCATGCGCAATGGACAGCCGCTGTTTCCAAGACAGGACCTGACCGTGAGTTATTGCTGGTGAGCCCTTGAGCCAGTCATCCAGTGAGCCACATGAGCAGTACTCAAACACCAGGGCTCGCCGGAGGAGGCAGTACCCCTGTGCATTGACACGATGTGAATCAGGTCAGCAGCACAGGTCGTGTGCCATGGAAGGCAAGGGGGCCCTTTCAGACGGCTACTGCATGATCCAGGGCAATTGGCTGCAGGGCTACTGTCAGCATCATGCTGGCTGATCCTGTAGTAGCATGGCAGGTGAAACTGCAGCAGGCATCTAAGCATGTAACAGCACCGTATAAGTCAGAAGGGCCAATGCCAGCCTGAGTTGATTGCAGCAGCCCGACCCAGCTGTCATCAATCACAAGCTTACCTGCAATGACACCACAGTCTGGTGCCTGCACCTTGCCAGCACCTCCAGCTCACGCACAAAGTCAGCTGGACTGCAGTGCTTGGGGTTCAGAACTTTGATAGCCACAATATGACCATCATCACCATCAGCATCAGCCCTTGCTGTGGTTGCTGCTGCTGCTGCAGTTGCGTTGTTGTGTCCGTTTGCAGCTGCAGCATGGCCATTGCTATGGGCAGTGGCAGCAGCTGCAGCAGCAGCACTGCCATCACCGCTGGGGACAGGTGTCGGTCTAGGGCTGGTGGCATCTGCTGGACTGCAACACTGCAGATCTGACAGCAGGCAGCCAAACACAGACCCAAAGCTCCCTGCAAGACAGATGAGACACAGAAAATCATGCCTACTCAGGATGTGCCTGTGGTGCTGCAATTGGTGGCTCATCTGCAACTTGTGCAAACAAAAGAAAGATTAGTCACACACCTCTACTAGCAATTAAGTGACAGGCGCTCCCCCCTGCCGCTTTGTCAATGACAGAACATTCCAATCATCCATGTCCTCCCACCTGACCCCAACTTCTTGGCCTTCTTCCTGCTTGGCCCCTCACCCACCAGAGCAGCGACAACACTCTCATCAGTGTAACAGGCCAGCTGCAGCTGCTCCAGGTGCTGCTGCAGCTCCGGTGACAGCTCAATGCCAGCAGCAGCTGCAGCAGCAGGAGCCCCACCAGGCTCGTCAGAGCTCAGGGTTGAGTCTGTGGACCTGAAGCTAGAGCACAGGTTGCCGCTCAGCTTACGCATCAACAGATGCAGCTGCCGCTGCTGCTGGCTGAGGTGTTGCTTCTGTGCATGGTTGTGGTGCTGGCCATTGCTGCTGGGCACATCCACTGCAACCTGCATTGCAAGGGCAACCGCTGGCATAAGTGAGGCAGGTCTGTTGCAGCAATGCAGTTGTTGCATGCATGCATGCATGAATAGCATGCTGAAACCTTGTACACCACCTTGCCACATGAGCTGATAACAACGCAATCCACCAATCTACAGCACACACTCAAAGTGCGAACTGTTCCAGCTCCAGAAGTATGCTCTGCTGCGAGCTGTTCCTGCTTCCAACATGATTCATACTCCCTCAAGAACACAGAAGTGAGCTTACAAGATGAAGCATTCCTGTGCCTGTGTGTGCGTGTCATGTGTTCAAGGTGACAGCAGGACTTACTGCTTCTGCCCGTGAAGGCCAAGCTGACTGATGCTTTGCTGCCTCCAGGAAGGGGTTGACAGATGGCTGAGCTGCATTCAGGTTAGCAGCTGCTGGCTGGGGCAATTGCTGCTGCTGCTGCTGCGGCCGCTGTTGGGCCTTGGGTTGCAAGTGCTGCTGCTGCATTTTGTGTTGCTGCAGGTCCACAGATGCAAATGGCGATGTCACCTTGTCGACGCTTGACTGCACCTGTACAGACCCCTGCTGCTGTCTCTGCTGTTGGTCAGCAGGCTCACCACGGCCACCGCTGCTGCTAGATGGCTGCACTTGTGATGTTGGCAGATCAGGCCATACATCAGGTGCACCAATCCCAACAGCAGCATGTGCTGCTGCATTCTGCCCATATAC
Source organism: Coelastrella sp. MACC-549 (assembly GCA_018290735.1). Classification (NCBI taxonomy): domain Eukaryota; kingdom Viridiplantae; phylum Chlorophyta; class Chlorophyceae; order Sphaeropleales; family Scenedesmaceae; genus Coelastrella; species Coelastrella sp. MACC-549. The sequence continues at coordinate 69,235 of JABEVS010000129.1, forward strand.
AGCAGCACCAGCAGGGGCATTCCATGATCTGTTGATGGTACTGCCCTGCTGCCAGGCTGCCTGCCTTTGCTGCTGCTGCTGCTGATACTGCTGCTGCCGCTGCTGCTGCTCAAGCCCGTACCCCTCATGGGAGGGTGTTATGCTGCCGTTAGGGTTCGCGGCTGCAGCAGGTGTGAGCTGCCCTGGGGTACTAGGAGTACTACTCACAGGGTTTGACCCCATGCCACTAAACCCTAGGGACCCTGCAGCCATGGCAAAACCCTCTTGTGTCTGGCGGGGAGATGCACCCACCCCTAAACCCTGGCTAGCATGGCTGTTAAACCCTGCACCTGCTAATATCTGTGAAGGCTGGGTAGCTACTGCCAATGCTTGAGATCCTTGTGGGCCAAACCACGATGGCTGACGGAGATAGATGCTGCTGCTGCTGCCACCGCTCTCCAGAACGCTGCTGCCACCGCTGCTGCGCCGCTTGCCAGTCTCAGCATGGTACTGCTGTGCATGCGGGCTGTAGGGGGTGGTGGGTGGTACCCCCGATGCGGTCATGCCAGCAGCATACAGGCTTGGATTGTAGATGCCTGTGTACTGGTTTGAGAACGAGCCAGGATGTTGTCCAGCAACAGGGTACCCAATTGCTGATGCCGCAGGTGGGCAGGCCATGCCAGGGCCTTGCTGGATGTAAGCTGGCTGGAAGGGTGCTGATGATGATTGCCGAGCCTGTGACGGACAGTAAAGCTGCTCTGCTGGAAGGAACGGACTGTACCCAAGTCCTGCCTGCCCCAAACCCAATGCTGAGCTATCCTTCCGTCCGCTACTGCTGCTGCTGCTGTGTCTGCCCGACATACCTGACAAGGTAGGATGTAGTGATGACGCACCTGACAGGCCTGGCTGCAGCTGGCCAGGGCTTAGCATTCCGTTATTATACCCTTGCAGCTGACTATACCCTACGCCGTCATAATATGAGCCCTGCTGCAGGCGTCGCAGGTCCTGCTGCGCTGCGGCTCTTTGAGCTGCTACAATCTGTGCTGCTTGCTGAGGGTCTGTAATGGATCCTAGATACTGCACCTCGTGAAATTCTTCATCGCTGACCACAGGAAGAGTAAAGTTCGCTGCAGTCACAGCACAGACACAGTTGTGACAACTGACAACAAGCAAAACACACCTGATGCATGCACGATGACAGCAATATGCTCAGCAGACTGGACTATGCATCCCTCATGTCCTGGGTCAGATTACAGCAGATTCATGCAGTTGCACACCTTTCATTTCCAGCAGCACGTCCAGGCCTGGTCTGAGCCGCTGCTCCCGCCTCATCACTCGCTGGTTGATGATGTTGTCATGCTCCACCACCACACCGGCAACCAGCCTGAACCCAGCTGACCTGAAGCCCTCAAGGATCCAGGCACGGCGCTCAGCCAGGACACTGCGCACACAGCGGCCACAGAAACCATTCAGACATGGGATATGGAGCAGCAGAAAGACGGTTGATGCTTCAGGAGGAATTACAACCTGTTGGTAGTTGCGCACGATACGTCTGAGCGATCATCCACCAAGGCAAGAAAGGTGGCTTGCAGTATGTACATGTGCTGGTACTAGACTCCCGGTTTGCGGCATGCACCCGTCACTCACTTGCAGCCATCTATGATGTAGTTTGCTGGGTGTTGTGCTGCCAGTGCCAGCAGCTTCTCAAACACGGCTTCAGCATCAGCCAGCAGCGCACAGGTGCGGTATGGTGCAGCACCGTGCCGAGGAACACCAGGAACCTGGCGGCACAGACAGACACAACACAGCACACACGCACACAAAAGCTCAGTACCAGGCCGTACAGTACACTGTGATGACCCCTAGTAGCCAATGTTAAACAGAATAACTGCTTTGTCTAAGCTGCACAGAGTGCCGATGCTTCAGCATGCAGAGGTGGTGTACAGTGTGGCAAGGCAGAAACATGTACCTGTCGAAGCAGGTGATGATGCATACACAGGTTTTGACTGCCTGCATTGACCCACCTTCATCTGTTTGATGATGGATTCTGTGCTAAGCAGTATGTACCGATGTTGCTGTTGCTGCTGCTTTAGGTCTGTGGCTGCAGTTGCGGCTGCTGCTGCGTCCTGCTGGTACAAGATTGTCCTGCTGCCGTGCTGCTGCTTGTGATCCAACATCTTGGCTATCTGCTGAGACTTACCACTACCTGCAGTGCAAGAATCGAGCATTGAGGCAGCCTGTCATGACCGATGCATGAAAAGACAGGCTACTTGAGGTAAACAAGCTGCCAAATGCCGTGCTGTCATCAATACGATTCTGCACCTACGTGCTCAGTCTGCCGCCGTACAATTCAACATACACCTGACGGCTTTTGCCCTGCCGCTGTTGTGTCAACACCCTGCAGTCGTCCTTGCCTCGCACGACCAACACTGCTGCAGCATCGCTGTTGTTGTGGCTGCTGCTAAGGTGCTGAAGATTAAGGTGCCAGACTGTCCATTGGCCAAGTGTTGGCAGTTTTCCCAGTGGGTAACTCACATGGCAGCCCCACCATCATGATCACATGACAGTCAAGACAACTCCTCAAGCTAGGCCCGAGCACAGGCCCAGGACTCTGACGGACACACGCCTACATCAGCAACACCCATACAGATTAGAAGATTCACGGTGTCTCACTAAATTGGAATGGGCAAGGCCTCAGCAAGCAGGCAGGGAGCCCAAGCGATGCAAGCTGCATGCAGGGGCCCAGCAGTGCAAGGTGATAGAGGTTGCCAAGGAACATCATGATGTTCTCTGCCTAATGCTGGCATGCATTTGAAGAGCACAAGACACCACAAGCCTTCAAGCCCAGCAGAAGGCCAGGCACGCTTGATGTCACTGCCAGGTGCTCACCTGCCAGGGCAAGCATCCGCACCATGTGCCATCCCAGGGTTTGTCCTTGGGCCAGTACAGCGGCCTCTCGCCCTGGAACCTCACCAGGACCCTCAAGTTCTTCACCAGAACATGCGGAAACAGTGCCTTACCCAAATCTGCTGGCTGGTACAGCGGAAATGCCAGCCCAAGGCATTCCCCATTGACGGCAAAACTGATTCCTGCAGTCCCATATGTGTAGCTGCTGTTGCAGGTGTTGCGACTGGTGCTGTGTTGGCCAGCGGCGCTGGGGCTGGGGCTGAGCTCCACAAAGCAGGTTACTTCATCTCCAGGGCCAAACCGGCGGCCACCAGGATCTGGATGGTTTGAAGGGTATTTGGTAAACATCCTCCCAGTTGATTTCTTGCCAGTGCTGCCATAGCCCCAGCTGTTCACTGAGCCAAGAGTGCCAACTTCAGTTGATAGCCTGGAAACCCCAATCCTGCATCACAGCCAAAAACAGCCCTCAAGGCCACATTGTTGATGATATCTCTCAGAACCAATGGCCAACAGAAGGTGCTGCAGCTGCGTGTGGTGGTTGTCAAGAAACTTGCTATATCAGCTGCTAAGATACAGATTAAAGCCAACATGCCGCTGCACTTGCCTGAAACCTGCTGTGCCATTATGTATGCTGCCAGATCCATGCTGTCGCACCTGCAGCAGTGCACTGTGTTTGCTGTTGCATCTTCGTCAGAATACATGTCAGCGCTGTCACCAATATCTGTGAGTGTGGTCTCTAGGGGTTCCATGATCTGCACACTGAACCAGTAGCGGCCCGTGGTGATGCCATGTGTGGCACGGACACCTGCAGTGCAGGGCAGAAGCAGGATTCATTCAATACCAGCGCAAAAGACCTGAGATTTTACAAGCAATGCTTTCAAGTATATCAACGAGTGCTGCCTTTACATTGCATTGCTCAGGAAGATTTTGGTCGAGACTTGCTTCTGGCCACTGCTGGGGGCCCTGAAACCATGCGGCGCAGGCACTCTGCTGCTCCACCTCAGTCGACCCACACAACTCCTGTATGGCGCAACTTATCAGGGATAACAGGATGCTGTATGGGTCCTAGTGTCCATTTCATAGCTCACCTGACCAGAGATACCCAAAGCCTTCTTCGGTGAGGGTTGAAGCCCATGGCCCCTCCACTTCGCAGTCCAAGCTGCGGTCTGCAGGATTGAGGACGACTTCTGCTGCCTGAGCCAGCTGTGCACCTACCTCAACCAACTCCATACTGCAATAGCAAGTAAATGTTTGTGAAAGGTCCTTTGTCCGCAAGCCCTGGGGTGACGAGAACCCAGTCTGGGCCCTGAGCAGAGTTGGTTATGGGACCAGCCTGCCTGTTCAGGCATAAGCCATTGAAGCTTGCGGACGATGAGATCAAGCGAGTGATATTTTCACGGTTTTGCCGCGGCAAGTGACAGGCTCCTGGCTGAAGACAGGCCAACAAGTCCTTAGATGTCTGGATGTGATTTGACAGCTGTTGCCCCTATGCTGCCAAACAAGCACTCACTCAGCATTTATATGCTAAGCGTAATCTTCCAATGCAGCTCCGCATGTGGATCGCCCAAGAGCTGCAGGAGTATGCTGGGCTCTGCTGCCTTCGGAACCAACTTGAAGCGCTTCAGGTCTGTCAGACACTGCTTATAACGCAGTGTAAATGCTCTGACAACTGGTTTCACATCAGAACACAGCAAGCGGCCTGGGGGATGAATCTTCCCCTGGCCAACCAGGTAAGCGTGTTCTAAAAGGCAACTGGCAGACACTGGTGGCAAGTTGCTGCAAATTGCAGAGGTAGTGCAAGTTCCTCCATCCGCAACAAAAGCATTGAACCCCCGCCAATACGAACAGATTAACTGTCTGTCAGCCGCGATGGCCTGTATTGTCCTCTGTGGCATATTTGCACTGGTCATGACCACCACTTTGTATTTGAGTCCTGTGGCGAGCATGGCTGCTGTACTAGCCAGCAACAATATCTGGGTACGACTGCTGCCGTGAAGTATCGATACTTGTGGTATCCCAGCAAGCCCCGCTAATGCATCATTCAATGACCACTATTAATAACAACCTCCAAAACAACTGGAAGCGTGATTCACGTGATAATCAGTTGCTGAGCCTCACTCCGTGATCTGTAGGGACACCATACCTTCTATCTAGCTATATCCCACAGTCGACAGCTGCGTTTATGCCAATGACGCGCAAAAAGGGAAAATTGAGCAGCACTAGTACATGGTGAGGAAAGTTTGCTACATGAAGAGTGGAACATACTGCAAACTGACAGTGGCGTCCTTCCAACAACAATCAATCCAGCTTCTTCCAAGGAGTCCTTGGACATGGTGCCACCATGTTTGAAACGCTCGGGGACAAATTCAATGATGACGGATGTCAATTATTACACCATAGGGCCTCCAAAATGTAGCCCAACAGGCTTGAACCAACAGACAGCAGCTCTACAGAGCGCCATGCGTTGATGGAGGAAGCAACCTATGCCGGCAACCAGTGACTGCAGTAGTAATGGCAACTTGATTAGCAGTGGTAGGAGTGATACAGATGTAGTACCACCTGACGGCCTCGCCACTGCAAACCTCCAATGCGCACAAGCAATGCTCATGCCAGTAAGAAAGGTGGCTGCCTTGTTGTGTGTGCTGCGCTGCTGCCAGCAACAACCTGTGCCTGCCCAACACCAGTCCTTACACAACTGGCATGCCCTTCCTTTGCTGAAGCCTGCCGAGTTGCAATAGCATCTTTATTCAACCTAGCTATCCAGGCTACCAACGCTGGTTTCCGGGCATAATCGTCAACTGCCATGCAGCTGGCGTACAAGCCTGTCACCCACCGCTGCTGCGCCTCTGCAGGAGCAGCAATCACCATTGCTGAGATGTGCTGCAGTACACTGGGCAGCAGCTGGTAGTCCACAAGCTGCAGAGACGATTGAATCAGTTCAAACAGCCTGGGAGCAGCTGCAGCAGCACTGTTCGCCGGCCTGCCATCTGCACTGCTCTTGCTCTCGGCAGTCACCTGCTGCTGCTGCTGCTGCTGTGGTGGTGGAGGAGTAGAAGGAGGCTCCAACAGCAGCTGATGATCTTCACAAGCTGCTTGCACGGTCAACTCCATAGCTCGGTCTGCTACCTTCTTGACTGCCAACAATGACATGACACTGCCAGCTGGCAGCTGTTTCAACAAGCAAGTAAACCCCACTGCCAGGCCCTCAAGGCTGCCAGACAGAGGTAAACCCTGTAGGGACCTCTCAAGGTAGAAAGGTACTGCCTGCTGCATCAGCTCAAGTGCTGACAAGTGCTGCTTCTGCTGCTGCTCTGATGCACAGTCTGCTGCGTTGGCTGCTATCACTAAGACACTATCGTCTGTGGCTCCTGAATTATCTGCTACTGCTGCTGTCAGCAATCCAGCAAAAGCTGCATGCGCACCGTCTGACAGCTGCCGGACTGGGTGTGGCAGCAGCAGCAGCACCAGCGGCAGCACCCTCGTGGTGGCAGCAGCACATTCAGAGACTGCTGTACAAGCTACCGGTATCAGAGGCAGCAGAAAGTTCAACCTGGCTATCAGAACTGGGCTGTCCAGCCAGGGATAACCTCTACTGGCATCCTGGCCCTTGCTGCTGCTGCTGCTGCCACTGTGGCACTCACAGGATACCGGGCTGCCAGCTTGACACTGCTCCGTGCCACCACTGCTGCCACTGCCATTCGCATCTGATACACCTATCAAGGCATCATAGCATGGCAATGCCGTACACACGAATGCATCTGCTGCTGTGTTGCTGCTAGACAAGGCCCCAATAAGACCTCTGAGGAGGTCAACATAGGCTGGCAGTTGCAGCTGACAGAACTGCAGGGCAGCAAGAGCAGCTAGCCCTTCAGCAGCTACAACGGCTGGAGATGTGCCATGAGTCCTGCTACTGCTGCTGCTGGCGGTTGGCCTTGCGGGAATCTGCTGCTCGGCTGCTGTGAGGGTGGCTTTGGAAACTGGCTGCTGTGGTGGGTGCTGTGGCTGCTGCTGCTGCTGCTGCCAGACAGCTTGCAAGACTGTAACTAATGAAGCGAACGCCCTGTCCAGCTGCTGCCGCACTGCTGCAGCATCCACTTGCTGCAATGTATCTGGTTTTGAAACATACAGATACCTGTTGTAATCGTGCGCAAGCAGCTCTGCTTCCACCCTCAATGCATGCAACAGCAGCAGCTGTTGTTCGCTGTGTAGGCTGCTCAGTTCATCTGCCAGCCAGCGAGCAAGAATGCCTGCTTCATGCGGGGAATGCTGCTGCTGCTGTGCTGCTAGCCACTTATTAGCAGCAGCGGCATCTGCGCAGCATCCAGCATGGTGCATGACACCAGACAGACCACAGCACTGGCGCAGCAAGTACATCAGGCTGCATTGCAGACCTGCTGTGCTCTGCTGTTTCTGAAGTTGCTGCACTGTTGCACTGTGCACTGCCATCAACTTGCTGTAAGCACGTCCCAACAGCAGCTGGCAGCTTAAATGAAGGACATCACATGTTGCTGCTGAAATCTGTGAACCCTGCTGACATGCTATTTCCAGTGCGTCCAGCAGCTGAAGTTGTGACCGCTGCATCAGCTGCTGCCACTGTGATACTAGCACTGTTGAGCTGTCCAGTGCATGCTGTTGCTGCTGCTGAGGTGGTTGCTGGACACCTGCATAGGTTCCATCTGCTGCTGTGGAAGACCAAACAGCACTCATTGACCCAGCAGCAGTATGAGACAGAGCGGTAGCAGCAGTAGCACTAGCATTTGCTGGGAGAAAGCCCTCAATGCAACCGGCTAGCATGCCTGCTGCTACTAATGCTGATAATGCTGAAGTCACAAGGGCACCTGCTGCAACACACCCTGCATGTAGCACTCCCAACATTGCTGCAAAGCCATGCAATGCAGCAACACCATGCAGGAGCTCCTGCTGCATTGGATGATGTTCACGTCCTGTGGCTGCTGCTGCTGCTGCTTGACACACAGCCAGACCTACTACTTGCCCAAGGGAAAACAATCCTCCAAGCTGCCCAATGACATGAGCAGCAAGACACTTCTGTCTTTGTTGAGCTGCCCAACCCTGCATTGTTTCTGTGGCTTCAGCTGCACCAGTTCCACTGCTGGCACTGCTGGCACAAGCCACCACAGGTTGGTTGAGAGTCGCAGGCAGAACGTCCCTCAGAGCTGTGATCAGGCAGCTGAGCAGCCAACTGCAGTGTGCTGCATTGTCCTACAGTGCAGCAGCCAATGGCAGTGAATCAGGTAAGCACTGAGTGACAGACATGCAGTCATCGGACCATGATATAACCCACAGAAGAGCGCTGAGCTTTCCTGAACAACATCCTGTTGTAGACCACCAGCCCCGACATATTTTGCTTGCGCTGACGCACCTTACATGCCAATATCAGCTGCTGGTAACCACAAAAAAGGTCTTGCAGGTATGAACGCCCCTCGGCAGCAGCTGCAAGTGCAGGTCCTGCTGCTGCTGTGATGACAGTGCAGGCTGCTGCTACTGCTGGCTCCTGCCGCTGTTCTTGGGCATCAGCACCTACAGGGAAAGGGTACAGTGGAGTACAAGCACTGCTACAATGATATGATAGAGGCTGTTGTGAAGATGGGATACACAATAGGGCTGAGGTAGTGCTCTGCAGGGTGCTATAGGCTATGGAAGCTGGCAGACAGCCTGGGCGCCCATCCACACACTACATCAAACATTTGATGACATTTGAACATAGTGAAGCTGTAGGTGCGGCGCTCCTGCTGTGGATGTGCCCAGTTCCCTGCAACCTGTAGCAGCCTGAAGTTGGATGATGTGCTATTAAGTTCACCTGCTTTGGACATTGTGGTGATGGCTGCCCCCAGGAACGCCAAAGCAGGGCCGCCAACCAGCATAAACTCTTCAGCAACAGCGGATGATCTTGTGTTGTTCTTTGCAACGAGTTCAGCGACTGATAATACAGCTGTCGCATCTTGCAAACCTGCTATGACCGCTGACACTGCTTGCTGTAGCAGCTGAAGGTGTTCCTGCGCCTGCTGCTGATGCACTTGGTGGTGGTGGTGCTGCTGCCGTTCCCATGGCCGAAGGGGTCTCTTCGCCTGGGACTCTGCACATGTATACAAATATTCACGCTCGTAAATTCCTTGCAGTCTCTTCACATGACTGGGGCGCAAGGAAGCGTGACACTCCTGAGGGTTGCTGCAGAGCCGCTACTGAATCACAGTCAGCAACTGCTGCCCTTTGCTCAAATCTTGCATGCCTCTACCTGATTGTATTTCCAAAGCCCATCTTCTTAGCAGCTTAAGCAACTCAGGCCACGTCTTGATACGTTGCTTCTCGGCACCCGAGGCACAGAGTGCTGTCACCAGTGCCTGAGCTTGGACTATGCTGATGGTGCCGTGCATGCTAATGGTAACCTGCATGCTAAATCCAGGATGATCAAACGTCAAGCGAAAGTTTGATGTCGCAGGGTTGGGAGTTCACTGCTGGTAACTAGATGTCAACCACGCTGTTTTGGCTCCTTCCACACGCACGTGTAACAAGCCTGGTGTCAGCAACGTGAGCAGTAGGCAGTTAGTAAACTGTGGTCCGATCTGAAGTTGGAGTACGTCAGTGTGCTGACAAAGCGCGGTCCCAGATAACAGTGACCAACTTACTGCAGGAGGCCAGGCCAGTTGTTGCTTGTCTGATCAGTATTTATAGGGCTGGGCTTGATCATTACTTTAAAGCATACGCTGGTGCTCTGCTGATCGAGGTTACGAGTTTACTTTACCTGCTGAACGTTTACGGGACTGACCGCTGCAATGCAGGTTGCGTCTTCAGGAGCATGTCATAGTAGTATCAAAAGTTTAACAGCATCAACTAGACATGTGACGTCGCCGTTGCGTGCGCAGCTGTCGGGAGAACAACGTACACCAGCAACTAGGGTTGCCCGCTCACAAGCTTCCAACGGCCGCTCTTCATATGCTGATGATGCCCAGAACAGTATATATGGGCTTACGGATGAGCAGCTGTACAGCAATCTGCGGCTGAGCCAGAGGCACCAGGCAGTGCTACATTACTTCCCCAACGCATTGGTGCAGTAGGAACTCTGTAATGACACCACAACACTGTCAAACATATGTTGATGCACTTATATTGCAATTTATGCAGATTGCGCAGATCAGCAGTGCCATTTTCTGTTGTTCATTGCTATAACCACCCTTTTGTTATGCCTTGGCAGGGAGTGGATGACTTCATTGCACGTACGGAAGTTGCCCTCTGCGGCTTTGGCTTCACAGGCCAAAACAGCATCGGTAAGCTGTATTCCATGGTGGTATTCATACTATCAGCACATGCAGCGAGATCATGTGCCATATGGCAAGTGGCACAGTATGGATTGAAGATGCGACTAGCACCTGCAGAGGCCACGAGGTATGCTATGGCCATGTCATACCAGTGGCTTGATTTATTATCACTCTACTGGCCAGCTGTCTAAGTGAGTACTTGACTCAGTTGCACTTCTAGCCTGTTTCCTGTCTGTTGATGTCATCGTTTCTGCTGCCAGCTATGACCAACCTGTGCCGAGATGAGGTTACCGCTGTTCTCAAGGACAAAATTGAAGCCGTATTTGGAGGCTCATTCAACACCAACGGCCTTGGTGCAGTGCTGACATGTGGTGTGACAGGCATCAAAGCAGGTCTCAGCCACTCACCCGTTTGCAGGGTGAGCCTTCCCAACAAATGATAGCATCTAGTTACAGCCTGCCCAAAGCTGATGTCAGCAGCAACACAGGACCACAATGCATCGGAGTAGGGTCTTGTAGGCAAGTCCTAAATCTTGGCGCACTGCACATAAGAGAGTTCGCTTGGCAGGCAATGGCTGCTGCAAGTAGCTGCAAGTAGCTGCAAGCTGCCCAGGGCTTAGCACAACCCTGTGCTTTTTGGCCCTGCTGGGTATTTATCCCTTGGCTTGACTGCAGGATGAGAGGGAGCGTTACGTATTCTTCAGCTTTCCTCATATAGCGATTGATGTGTTGGGTGAGCTGGGAGGTATCCACCGCCCCAACAGGCCAGGTAGCAGCTGTGCTTGTGGGGCATTACAAAAAGTAAGCTGCTTGACAGCAGCAGGATCACAAGCCTTGTCCGCCTCTGCACAGAGGATCATGCTGTGCAGCTGCATACCAGAGTGACAGTCTGATGAGACTTAGATACCTGAACTTGGTGGCCTTTGGCAACTCAACAGCTTTGCCGCAAAGTGGGTAGACTACACACAACTATACCACGTCCAGTGCATCACAGCAGGCCGCTATGTTTGACCAGTGACTTGCACCTGCCAAGACACTGCCAATGTGAAACCCACAGAAAGATCTGATCACGCACTCAGTCTTGTTTGTCTGTTGCTGTTTCCTGCTGCCTGTCCTGCAGGCCCTGATTGAGCTGAAGGCTGCTGGAGTGACCCGAGCCACCAAGATACCAGGAGTGCATGACCCCCTGGACCCCGAATTCACAATCCTGAAACAGAGGCTGGCCAGGAGAATCAGGTCAGCAGTAGGTCACAACAAGCTGCCTTTCCTGTAGGTATCTTGCCATGTTCAGGAGCAATTCTGGCTGCCTTATGACGTCATAGGCACTACAAATAGGCCAGCTACTACATACTGTGCATTGCTCATCGTTTAATACCATCCCTGCCAAGGTTTAGTTGCTCTAGCTCAAGCATGGTGAGCAGCACAAGTTGCTGTTGTCCACCCGTCTGTGGACTGTTGCTTGTCAGTGTAGGTATGAGCATGTTGATGTGCGGGAGATGGATCTTGCTCACTTGACAGAAGTGGCTGAGCGTGTCATCACAGACGTGAGCACCTCAGAGTGATCCAAGGGTGTAGCTACTGCTGTTATGCAAAAGTATTGCCTCCCATTGATATTGCAGTCTTGTGCAGTGTTGTTGCCAACAGCAGCCAACCACAAGTTCAGGGTGCTGTCGCATCAATGGCCGACTGATGCACATGCTCGGGATGACTGTGTTGAGGCGTATGTCCCTGCAGGATTTGGAGTACTTGATAGAAAAGAGTGTCTCCATAGACCGAGCAGACTTTGCGGTAGTGGCAGGCATTCAGATTCACAATTGGTCAGGAGGACCAGATGCAACTGAGCCCAACCTGGAGTTCATTGCACCAACAAAGGTGCGGCCTCAGAAGCAAGTAACATGCATGCCAGCACTGGCTGTGCCTAGCAATCAACAGCCCAGGCGGATTCAATCACGGGTTTGCTGCCATTGTGCAGCTGCCATCCTGTTGTGTACTTTCTCAGTTTGAACTACACAAAACCAGAACCATGCTGCTCTGTGACTGGCACCGAGGTGACATACCTTGAAGGCTCTGCAGCGCCCAGCATGGTATCTTTCTGGGCGAGGTGCCTACGACTGTGTGGCTCGTATGTGCTGTGCTGTGCTGTGCTAGGTGTATGTAGTTGTGGCCGGCCAGACCATTCTGATTGACCTCATGCAACTCCCCTCTCTCACTCCGCGCCAAATGAGCCTACTTGCCAAACATGGGCCTCATGGGGAGTACATAGGCGACTCTGCAGCAGAAGAATCCACAGTCAGCAGCTGCTCAGTAGCATCAACTCTGGTGGGGTTCTCCAGCAGCTACATAGCCAGGAGGATGGGGACAGGCAATGGAGAAGAGCAGCAGACTAAGCTGCAGCTGCCCAAGTACACGCCCATCGCACAGTTGCCCAGGTAGTGCATGCTCCTGCTGCTGGGGTGGTGCTAGAGCTTGCTGTGCCACTGCGTGCTGGGGTCAGCCGTTGCAGTGACCTATTTCATCGTCTGTCACTAGCAGTAGAGTATGTGCATCCTCCAGGACCCCAGCGTTGCAACTTTGTTCAAGCCTTTGTTAATCGTTGGTGTGGCAACACTTAAAGTGCATACTGCGGAATGGCTGCTGACGTGCAGGCGGCGTATGCTGCAGCCCAACACCAACAGGTCATTAGCTTCTGTCAGCAGTGTAGATGACTTTGAGTCACCGATTCAGCTGCCAGAGTCAAACCCTCAGGGCCCCACCTGCACTTGGCCCAGCTGGTAGGTAGCTGCTGCTGCAGCTGATATACACAAATATATGCATCACAAGTCTTGATCAGTCCCCTGTGAGCTTCACGATCATTCTACCTTGCTTTGCTTTTCTAAAAAGATGCCCGCAATTTTTGTTGGATGGAGGCCTCTCTGACAAACATCACTGTGTTAGGTCATCCACTTAAGTAACATGTACATGCCTGCATGGCAACTCACCCCTTGCATGTGCTGGTGTGGTGAGTGCTGCACTGCAGACCAGATCATTTGGCGCTCTACTGGTATCTGAAATTTCTCGTTGCCAACCTGCCTTGTCTTGAGTATCAAGATGTTTTCCCCTATTCTCCATACCTCTTTAATTCTTGCTTGCATTTGCAAGCCTGGCCTTGAGCATCAACAATTCATGTTGCTGCTGGAGATCAGGCTTGAAAGTATGAGCAACAAGGAGGTACAGAGGACAAGGGGAGACATGTCGATACTGAGAACAAGGTATCACTGTATGTTATTGTGACTATGGGCCATCTGCTAGATGAGTCGTACAATATCTGTGTTGGATGTATGCCAAGGAATTTCATGCTTCACATCTTGCAGGCAAAGTAAGGTTCAAAAGATTGTGGGCAAGAAGAAGTATCCGAGGGCGCCCACTATGGATGGCGAGACAGCACCACACACAAGCTTCACACTCAGAGGACTTGTCAATTGATGGGCCACAGCAAATGGCAGTTAGCAGGTGCACAGCAGGCATATCAAGCAATGCTGCTTCTCATCGGTTTCTGTTTTTCAGTGGCCCTGGTGTATGCTGAGGCACACTTCAGTGCTAGCACAGTTGTGGTAGATGGGAAAGGGATGAAACTTGAGAGGTGCATCTCACAAGGAGGACTGACTTTCGGGCAGCACTTTGGCGTGTCATTGCTGCATGAGCTAGACTCTAGATAAAGAGGGCCTAACTTTCTTTTCTTCAACTTTGAGTTGCCTGAGCTTGTGTGAGTCTCGCCGCAAACTTTGGCGGCATCTGCTGGTGTCGTACAGCTGCTGAAGCTGTCTGGTTATCGTATTGGGGCGCTCAAAGCCTATTGCGTGATCATTTAATGCATGATGACGCAATTGTACTCGTGCACATTTAAGACAGGGAGAAGCTCTGTTGTCAGTTGGGTAACACCGCAGTACAATGCGCTCGCTCGCTGTATCTGCAGCAGTTTGCTCGCGCAGCAGTAAAGTCTGATATAGTAGAATATGCCAAACTTGTTGCATCGCGTATGTTTAATGCCCTGAACGGCGGCGTTTGCTGCACGGAGGTTTCATATGCCATCACGTGTGGCCGAGGTCGGTCAGCCCAAGGAGCGTGTCTTGGTAACATATGAAAATATTGGTACATTCTGTAGTGTTTCATTACTGCAATCAGGACAACAAACCTATCGCCAGCGCTGCCGTCTGCGGCAGGTACAACTCAACTCAGCCAAGCTCACGGCCTTGGGCTCCATGCGATGGTTGCAAACGTATTGATTATCATATTAGCATGTCAAAATATGCTATGAACAGGAGTAAGACCTTCACAACCGAGCTGATGACAGCCTGCACACTTGGTTCGGACTTCCCGAGGTTGACAAACCATAAATCGCTGCTTCTACACATCATCACGACGGCCATCTACCATTAGTAGCTTGCTTCTTTCTTGGTTTCGTCTCAACCGCAAGTGATTACTTGACGTAACCAACTGCGTGAAGCACAGCAAGCACAATCAAGGCACGATAATTAGGAGGCTATCAGAATGCCTACGTCAATCGCTGGCGATGAAGCGCTGAACGATAGTGTGGTGCCGGCCGATGGAGCTCCAAGCATAGCAGCGGGTGAGCAAGGACTTGTAGCACCAAAGTTCGCCTCTGGGCAGGAAGGTGATGACGCCAGTGCTGCCGATTTCCCATACGATAAGCCGCAACGCTCAATTCACCAGCTTGCATTGACTCGCTCACAGCAGCTGTAGCTGGAGCAGACGCTGATCTTGTGAATGGCTTCACTGCAGACCCCTCTCAAGGCCTCGTGAACTTAATCACGAAACATCAGCCAGAATCTGCCATTGAAGCAGCATCCGAGGCTCAGATTATGCCTGAGGACTGCCCATCATACCCAATACCTGTCCAGGCAGCCCAGGAGTTTCAACTGCAGATGCTCCCGACAAACAGCGCTCAAACGCTGCCCCCAGATGGCACAAACGGAAGTGAATCACCTTCAGAAAACAACTTGACAGCAATCGAGGTGACGATCTGATGAATTTGTCAACAGTGTGGGCCATCAGGGCCCACATGCACGCCAACTTCAAGTGCTGGAGTGTATCTGCTGCTGTCCAATACACTGTGTAGTTGTCTCTGTGATTTGCACGAGGCTGAGGGAATTGCTCTGTTCAGCACCCTGTTTGTATTCTTGCTAGCCGTGACATGCCAATCCACAACTCTGGCGCCTGCATCATCATGCTATCTTCATCAATTGCGCTGTAAGACACAGATGTTCCAACCAGTATCGCTGACACCCCCTCAAATGCCTGAGCATCATATAGTTCACCCTGATACTCCACCCTGACAAGCAGCCTTGCATGTATCAGCACCACAATAAGCATGTAGCTTCGTTGATGAACATGTACTGCACCTGTAGCCATTTGGCTCCAATGGTCATGCGATTTCTTCCCATATTTGCTACCTTTTCATTGTCCCTCCGCCACCGCATGCCATTATAACCTATTGATTGCGCAAGAATCTGCTGTTGTTGCAAAGACAGACTGCAATCATACAATGCACAACCCAACACTGGAGCTTAGTGCAGAGCAGCTACTACTGCATTGTTTTTATCATGTCTGCAGTGCCAGAATGCAGTCTAGACCCTCTTGCCTGCTACCTGACCAGACACGTCAAAGCATACCCTGACTGCTGCTGCTGCTGCTGTGCTGCCGGTTGTGTTTGCTAAGCTTCAGGGTGATGTGAGTGATGGTGGTGCTCAAGTGAGGGTTGACAAGAAGCCGCCCCTGGCACCCAAGAAGGAGCTCCCTGCCTTTGTGCAGACATCAGCACTCATACCCAATGTAAGCACTGCAACGCTCAAACACTGCTGTTGTACTGTTGTTGCTTGGCTTCTGTGCTGCACAAGACTTGGGCCATATGCCTGTTCAGGAGGACCTGCAAATAGCGCATCACACGCCTGCCACCAATTGGATCTTGTACAGCTGGTGGTGCTTGAACGGGAACTCATTGAAATAATCCTGCCTTATTGTCCAACAGTCTGCCCTCACCTTCAATCCTTCCTTGGTGCTAATGCTGGCAAACCTTGTTGTTGTTGCTGCTGCTGCTTGTCTTCCTGTTGTCAGAGTTGTGGGTACTGTGGCACACGCAGCACCTCTGGCTGTTGGAGAAGAGGGTGGGAGATTGGTCATGGAAGGTTCATCAACCTTTGTAATAAGTGAGAACAAGTTTCAGATATTGGAATATAGATGTGCTTGTCATCAATGTCCTTGTCCATCATTGCCATGCAGCAGCCTGTGTCTGTCGTTATTGCCTCTCTGGTCAAGTCCTGTTCTTGCTGAAAACTTCAACTAACTGAGGCATTCTCTTTTGCAGCGTTTACAGCTGTAAACGCTGTTACAGAGTGCATAGCTGTGTGGCCTTATGGCATTGTTTATTACTGCTGCTGCCACGGCTGCAGATGTGGACTGAGACACAAGGCAGGGAAACTTCAGTCTGTGCCACAACCAGCACCCAGCATGAACCGCAGAGCAGCAGCAGCAGGAGGAGGAGGAGCAGCAGCAGCAGGAGGAGGGGGAGCTGCAAGAGTCACCAGCAAACCCCACCCTGCTGCTGCTGCTGCTGCTGCCAGCCTAACAGCAGCAGAGCGGCAGGCAGCAGCAGCCAACGCTGCTGCTGCTGTTGCTGCTGCTGCTGGGTTGCCTGGGTCAGCAGCAGGTGAGCTGCTGCGCAACCTCCTGCAGCAGCAGAGACAGGGTGACAATAGGAGTGTGGGGAGTGTGCTGGCTGTTGCTGCTGCCAATGCTGCTGTGGATGGTGACAGCAGCATGACGGGGAGTGAGGAGGCAAAGCTGCTCAGGACAAAGCAGAAGATAGTAGCACTCTTGGAAGGGCTAGGGTTTGGCGGTCAGGCCAACAACAGCCAGGGTTCAGGACGTATGATGTCAAATGGCAGCAGCAGCAGCAGGAGTGACCTGATTCCACCAAGGCTGTCGTCCAATGTTGGATCATTTGGTGATCACTGTGGTGAACCAGCAGCAGCAGCAGCAGCAGCAGCAGATGTTGACCACAACACTTCATTAGCTGGAGGCCACATAGGAGGACTTCCCGACTTCACCGCTGCTGGCAGCAGCACGTCCAATCTGTCTGCCAGTGCTGTTATCTCAGCTTTCCTTGCTGCAGCTGAGGCAGCAGCAGTCAGCAACAGCAGTGAGGGTCAGGGCTCAGGGCTTGGCCTAGGTGCAATCAGCAACATGGCCCCGGACTTCATGCAGTACCTGACCAAGATTGCAACAGGAGAAGAGCCAGCAGCTAAGAGGAGGCGAACAAAGAAGATTCCTGGTGGTTACCCTGTGGCAGCAGCAGCACCGCCACCAGCAGCAGCAGTATCTGGCATGGACAGTGGCCGAGGTGGTTCTGCTGCTGCAATGGATGTTGAAGAGAGTCTGGCTGTTGGTGCTGCTGATGCATTGCTCACCCTCAACAGAGACAGGTAGGTACTGCTGCACGCTGCTGCACTGCTCCTGGTGTCATAACTGTTGCAGTGCAGCAGTGCCCACAGTCACAGTTGTGATACTCCTGGCGTTGTGACGGCACGCCTGTTGAGTCCTATTACTGCTGGCATGCTGATCAAGGTGATGACACTGTGCACACATCTGACTGAGTTCAAATCAAATTACAGTGTGGGAACTTTTGAGTCGCACCTATCTTATCTCTTGATATGAGTTGAAATCATTAGTCTTGACTATGTGGAAGAGAGTGTTGATGCTGAATCTCCTTGCAGCCTCAGCGAGCTCTGGGAGTTGTCAAATTTCAAACCTCTTTGGGCCAGCCGTCCCACAACCCCATTGCATCTCAAATTAATCTATTGACTGAGTTTGTTACTGTCCTGCTGCTGTCCAACTGCACCTGTTGCTCATCAACAGCCCCAGTGGGAGCCCACCAGCAAGATCACCATCAGCACCATATGATCCAGCAGCAGCGGCAGCAGCAGACCCATTCTCGCCACCAATCCCATATGACCAAGCAGCAGCGGCAGCAGCAGCAGACAAGGCTGCAGCAGCTGCCGAACGGGCTGCAGCAGCTGCTGCTACTGCTGCTGTGGATGCTGCCGCTGGCACTGCCGGCTGGTCTCGGGGCCCGGGCAACAGAAACATGCTGGAGGCTTTCCTGTCAGGGGCGCTTATGATGGGCAGGACCAGCAGCACCAGCATGCGCACTGCTACTGCTGCTGCCGCCATTGGCAGTGGTGGCCGTGCTAGCAGCATGGGCACTTCTAATGGTACTGCAGGAGCTTCAGAATACAGTACCCAACCACTGTCAAGACAAGTGAGTAAAATGTCTGTTGTACTGCTGGGTCGGGCCGCACGCACACTGACTGCAGATGTGAGTCAAAAGTCAGTGTAGCTGCTGGGAGTTGTCTGAGGACACAACATAAACAGCACTCTGCCACAATCAGACTTAAATTGCCACTTGTCCATGAAACCCCGGATTGTTCAGATGCAAAGTAGCGCACCTGGGTGACTGGCAGGGTGTACAGCAGTCCAGTGGATCGCTCTCTCGGACAGAGCCGTCACCGCTGCTCACTGACTGACCCCGCTGATGTTGTGGTTGTTGCAGGTGACCACCTCTCCTCATGCCTTGCGTCCTGGAACCCATGCCCTCTTCCCACCACCACCACCCAGCAACAATGACAACCTGTCACCCCGCAGCATACACACCACAAGTCCCGCCAGCCACCTGGCAACATCCATCAATAACCTCACAACACCAGCTGCCAGCAACCCTGTCAGCTCCAATCACAACCTTGGTCCTACAAGATCTGCATCCCTCCCACCACTACGCAGCTGGACGCATGAACGCATCTACCACTGGCTGCATGCCTCAGGGTGCAGTGAGGCCGTCAGGGTGTTCAGAGATCTGGATGTTGATGGTGTGGCACTTGCAGGACTGGGCAGGATTGCTGCTGTTGATCCTGCAAGGTTGCATGACGTGCTGAAGGTTGACCTTGGTGTGCAGCACGTGGGGTTGAGGTTGCGGCTGGTGGAGAATATTGTTGGGCTCTCTGCAGGTGAAGGGCTGTAGGCCAAACGTGCAGGAGCTGGAGTGCCTGGTTGGGCAGTCGGCCAGTGTCAAATGATCGGCTGCATATAATGCCATGTGGGTTATGCTGCAGCACAACTGCAAAGCATGCCACGCTAGATCAAGTATCAGGTACTGAGCAAAGTTGTCGGGCACCTTCACGGATGCTGAGGGCAGGTATGGCTAGGACCTCTTAGCTTTCTTGGGTTGGCAACGTTCATGTCTGGGGCATGTGGCCTCGTTTCAATGGTGCCACCATGCAGCTGTTGGGGTGAGTCACTTGCGTGCAGCAATGACCCTGCCATAGTCCTGGGCAAGTCCCTGTGGGGAAGTTGGCGTGGAGGTATCAATCAATCATGCTGTGTTTGCGTGAAGTTCCCTGATTTTTCGCCAACCTGCCACTGGTTAACTCCTGATGAGGTCTATGTTCTGAATGTGATCGTGCTTACTGACTTCTGTGTTACGTATCGACCCCAGTTCTTGTCTTTTTGAGTCTGCCATGGGAGTTTGAGAAATCTGAGAAAGCTTGTTGTCTGCTTGTTCTAGAGCAATATTGATGGCATGATGTGCACAATCACTGATGCACATGCGCATGACCTGAAACTGCTTCACACCAGGTGGACAGTGCACAATGTATATATTGGGCATGCGTGCCTTGAATGCATCTTTTGTTTGAGCATGTTGCATCCTGCACACGGCGGGGCCTCCTGTCATCCTGCGTTGTAATGCAAAGTGCTTTGCATGACAACAACTCACTAGGAAATGAAATTGGACAGGTTGAATACAAGATTATACACATCCAGCTGTTTTGATCAACATTGCATGTTGCATGCGATGTCTCAGGTTGTGGGGAATACCCTAGCAGAGAAAGCACCATATTGCTGCTAGGGAGCTCAAGTCTGTTGTGCATTGTGCAGGCGAGGCACTTGATGCCAAACGATCTCTCAACCAACTTGGGTGCATAATTATTTTGCTGTGTTTTGTTATGTTGCTTCTGTTGGTGCATCAAATGCAGCAATTGCCCCCTAGCAGGTAGCTCTGCTTGACAAATGTGGTACAAAGTGTGTAGACCTGCTTGCAATAACCTGAGCAGTTAGCTATATGACTATCATCAATAATATCATTATACGAACTGTTGTCCCACTTGTAAAAGGTAATTACTGTCCGTTTGTTGTTGGGATGTAGTGCCCTTGTTGTTGCTAATGCATTGAGGTTACGCAAATGATGACCGCTATGCCCAGTTGGCCATGTAGCCTTGGACATCAAAAGCTTCTTGTTGGTCAACTGATTCTGAAAGCTCACGAAGCTCCACGTATGGCTTGGTCCCTGCAGCCTAAAGCTGCATCTTCTGCTGCGTGATATTATTGCGCTCATCTTTAGTGTGTAGTACGTGTACATATCTTTAGCAAATGCGAGTATATACAAATTCACAAGGGTTTGAAAGTGTGCTGCACATATACATTGTGCATATTTTTCTCAAGTGTGGACTTAAGTTCATGTTTTATGCAGTTGCCACATATTGTATGACCTGTTGCTGACAATGCGTTTCATGGAAGGTTTACAGCTTGGTTAGGATGAGATGTTGTGCACGCAATCAGAACATCAGGTCCTGAGCATTATGATATTGCGTCATGAGTGACTCTGTTGGCTCCTACATGGTACCCCTCCAAAGGCATGGTTGTATGGTATATTCCAGCTTCACTTCAAACAGCTCGTGATATGCAGTTTGAAGGTTGAAAAAACCAGTTTCTATATGAAGTTCATACATGCCCCATCGCTCTACTTCTACGGCAGTCAGTGCCAAAAGGCTTACTGGACCAGCCTTGTGTTCGCTTGCTGCATCGGTTACTCAGTGTTATGTGATATTGCCATGAGACAACTGACACTGTCAGTGACCATCATGAGCTGGCAATTGCCTTGATCATGTTGACACAATCTGAACAGTGCAGCTGAGCATGCAGTCAGCCGTCAGCTGTAGTGGTCTTACTCAGCACAAGTGGTCCTGTTCCCAGCATCATTTGTATGTACTGCGTCACACTGTGCTAGTAACGCTGCTGCAGTGCGGCACTGGCAACACTGGCAATGCAGAAGTTAGTACATTTCATGGCATGTGACGCTACAGCCGGATTGGCCGGATTGGCCGGTTGAGTCAGCCTTTGGGTTGTACACGGGCAGCACTATGCGTGTTTTCAGCTGAACAAATTTGCTTTAAAGCTGTCAACAAGCTGTCAGTCTTGGAGCAGCACTGCAAATGGTGACATTGGATCGGTTGTATTTTTTGTTACTTTAGCAACCCTTAACATATGCATATGATTTCCAATATGGTGTCCATCATGGCATCCGATGTGGTTGCAGGACAGTCGACAGTAGATGCAATCAAGGTCATTAGAATCTGGATCATAGCCACTGCCTACTGGATTTTGTGCACTATTCAAAAGGTAATTCGTAAGCAGCATGCTGAGGTCAGCAGCTTCTGTGTGTTACGTTTAATGTGTATAAGTGCTACCAACGTACCAACTTGAAGTTTCTCACCAGCTATGCCAACATAGCTAGTGGCGCTTGGGCTCCCAAGGTCGATTGTCAAGTCGTGGAAGCAGGTATCTGTGGCCTGCCATCATGGCAATGATTGCCCAATGTAACAGACCGAGGTCGGCTGACAAAGCCTGTTGAACATGCATGACATATGTCAGTCTGGCCGCGGATACCAGTTACTTGAAGTGCCAGCTACACTGGTGTATTGCTGATGATCAGTGAGCATAAAATAGCATGATTTGAAGTGTACCATGGTGGCAATTTCAGGACTGTGCCCTAGGGCATGGTCCATCACAACACACAGCAACACGTGTGAACATCTTGTTCTGCTTCCATGGAATATGACCAGCTAACATCCACTACCAACAGTACAGCGTTTCACCCTATTTCACCCTATTTCATGATCATGGCAACTGGCACTGCCAGCTGGCAACATAACCCAGTGGCAACTGGGTACTGCGACTGCAATGAACACTGCGCAGTGTTTGTTGCAGTGCATGCAACAGTATATTCTATGCAAAAGCGACTTTGAATGTTGTCTTCAAAATTGCAGCACACTAGTCACAGCTACAGCTGAGAAGGCTGCTGTTGTGCTGGGTGCCAGCGAACTCTCCAGCAGGGTTGGTTTCCTGCAGCGCCACAAAGCAGAGGAATATGCGGGATACGCCCGCTGCAGACAACAAAGATGGCAGTTGAGTACACCTTCCCTGCCCATTGCAGCATTCTAGCCACCGGCAGCCTCTGCATCAGGTGTTCTTCTGCAGTGCTGATAGTGCCTGTGCCAGGTAGTTTCCTCCACTGCTGGGGATGCTGGCCACCAGCTCATACAACTGCAAGCCCTCATCAGGCTGATACTCATAGCACACGTCGAATGTCTTGTTGCGTGCCTGCAAGACAAAAGACCAAAGCACCGCAAACAGGGTCAGTGCAGAGGACATAGCTGCAGGGATAGGAGCCTGTATGAACAGGCTTGAGCAGAACGTGCGAGTCCAACAATACTGTTGCTTAAAGCATGATTGCATTCAGATCTGTTTCCAGCAGTCCAAAGCGGGATAATGCAGTGAAACCACAGTTGATGAACCTGATGGGTCTTGTCCACCCTGTGGGCCGTTTACTCCTCACCTCTGACTCATGCAGAGCTCTCAAGCAGATGTCAGCCACATCAGCAGCACTCACAGACTGGCTCACGCGGTCACCCTGGTCAAACACAAGCGCCTTGTAACCACCAGGTTCATCCTGCAGGGCAGCAGCAGCAGCAGCAGTTGTTACATCAGCAGCAAGGGGTCAGGTGAGCATAGGAAGCACAAGTATCATGTCAGGGCTGTCTGAGATAAGTTGAATGAAGGTTGGGAAGATCTGACGGCGCCGCCACATGCGGGCAAGGCCTTCCCTTCATGGTGTACAAAAGGATACCAGAAAGGTGGACCGTTTATTGGTGTACTGGCTCAAACCTGAACCTGCGCTCTCTCTGATGGCAGGGCAGTGGAGGGTAGAAGCTGGCCAGGTTGTAGGCAGCTCGCTCACCACTAGTGGACCTGATCTGATGACTGTGTACCCAAGACCACTTGAGCGCAGCAGGTCCTCTCCCCGCCTCTTAGCAGCAACAACCCTGGCAACATCAGTGGCGTCTAGACCCGCTCTCTCAGCTCCAGAGCATGACACGAGTACAAAGTCAGGTTCAACACCAGCCGGCAACGCCTTGATCCAGTCTACTTCTATATTAAACCGCTCAAACCGCTGTTGTGCTGCTTGTTGCTGCTGCTGTAATCGCTGCCGCTGGAGGGCTGCTAACTGGCTTGGAGGCCTGAACAGGCCCTGATCTGGTATCCTGGCACCTGCAGGTACCAAGGGCGCTGCTGCTGCTGCTACTGCTGCTGTCTGGGCCGGCCGACGGAGCTCGTAGCGTAGTGAGATGTGTTGAACCTGAGTTGGGTTCAGGGCTGGAGCGCCCTCAGTCTCTGGCCTGAACAGCACCCAGGGGAGTCTGACGGTGCTGTAACGCTTGTTGCGGGTAGGAAAACGAGCTGAGTAGCGGCTGCCATCAGCTGCAGTGCAGACATGACACAACAACATGTTCAGGGAGGGCGTGCATGTAGTATAGTATGATATGCAGTGTGCTGAGAAGCTACTGCTGCCAGTTGCCAGGGAGCTGCAGGGGTGCGGTGTTGAAGTCCCGCTCCAGTGGTAACTACCTTAGGTTGCTGCCTGTAACAGCGCTGGGTCATGTGCTAATGATGATACTACACCCAACGCACCACATTTGCGGTTAGCAGCATCAGCTGCATAACAAGTCATGGGACTCTCTCTGAATCACAGACTGGACCTCATCTTACCTGTCCTGAGCACACATGCGTATGTGTGTCCCTCTGACTTGCACCTGAGAGTGATGCCCTCTGTGTCGACCAGGCGCTCTTCACCACCAGGCAGCAGCGGGTTGATGTTGGCACCAACCTCAGCGAAAGCACCTTTGCTGAACAAAGCCCCAGAGAAAACCAGATTGTTGCCCTCGGTGATCTCAGCCGCAGCAAGGTTGGCGCGCTCCATGTCACGCCGGACCTTGCCATCTTCAGCCTGCAATCACCGGCAGACACATTTGATGTCACTGGCAGTGGATGTGCAAACGACAGCTTCACAGCCTGCTCAATGCCTGGCATGTGGTAAGGACCAGCAGTACAAGGTATTTCATCACTTGCTGCTGGCTGCATAATCTGCCCGAACGCCAGCTAACACCTTTGGCTGCACAGCTCACGAGCGAATAAAACTGACCAGTACTCCAACGAAGTCAATGTCCCATTTCAGCTGGTGGTAGATTTTGCTGAAATCAGCCACCTCCTTCTTTGCTGCTGGGCTGTACTTAGCACCTGATGCCTTGGCACGCTTGAACAAGTCATCCTGCAAGTGAGCAGCAGGCTGATGATACTGAACAGCAGTTGGGCCTGTTTCAGGGGAGCATGTCATCCAAGCCATGCTAATGCGGTGATCACAGGGACGTTGACCTGTTCTGAAGTGCTATTGTTGAAAGAAGCCTTATCTAAACCTGCTGTTGCTACTGCATGAGCTGCTGCGCACTCATTGGGCCACCACTGCCTGCGTAGTTGCTGCCTGATGCTGCTGGAACATTGGCTGCTGAGTTTACCTGTAGGGATTGAGAGAGGTAGCCAACACCCTTCTCATCAACACGGACAAGCTCTCCGGTGAAAGCAGTACGAGCACCAGCACAGAAGATGACCTGAAGCCAGAAAAGCCATTGTCACTCACTGCTTGCATGGTTGTCAAACAACGGGCAAAGCTGGGAACAATATATGAAAGAGTTGGCTCTGAGAGAGGACTGTTTAACAATCACTATTTTGAGAGCAACAGATGGCGCCTAACTGCCCCGACAGCCAGGAGGATGATTAAGCAATATAGCAGGGCTGCCGTTTGACAATACTTGTAGCGATGCTTCTCCATGCCAGCAAGTACCTTATCAACGCCTTTCACTGCCTTCTGGCAGTCCTTCAACTCTCCAACATCCCCCATAATCACTTCAACAGCTGCTGGTAAGCCCTCGATATCTGCTGCGGAGTCTCTGATACCTTCACGACGTCTGATAAGTGCACGTACTTTATAACCACGTAACAACAGTTTCCGGATAAGGATCTTGCCTACCCGGCCTGTTGCACCTATCACCAACACCTTGGTGTTTGCTGCTTGTGGGGCTGCCTCTAGCTGCAGACTGGGGTCCAGAACGTCGTCAAATATATAGCTCTTCGTAGGGGATGTGATGGAGCCAAGCTGCTCCCAGACAGTGTCAAAAGCACGCCTAGCCTGGCGTCCTAGTGCGTAGGGGTTGATGTTGTCTATGATGTTCTGATTACTGTCTGCATTCTGCCCGCCCCGCTGCTCGCTGGGGTTGCTGAAAAACTTCTGCTGCAAATCTTTGTCAGAAGGCTCCTTGCCGCTATCAGCTCTGACGATTTGCAGCACTGGCCGCTGGACAATTGTCGAGAGATTGTGTGGTGAGACGCAGGATGGCCTGCCAGGCGTGCTAGTGCTACATTGCCTGCCACTAAATGCTCTATGGCAATGCAAAGCCATTAATTTCTGGTTATTGGAACCAATGAGAGCTAGAGCAGACGGTGTTCCGCCAGGCGTGGTTGCACAATCAAATCACCACGTATGTGTAGTGTTATTACCGTAACAAATACAACACTTCCGGAGCGTACATCAGGCGTTGCTCCTCAGGTGCACGTAGTTCCCTGTGCGGTGCACTGGTCCCTGACAAAACCCATAGCAGGCGTTCCTTCTCATTCAATATCACGATTAACATTTGTATCAAACTGCATATTAGTTTCTGTTGTTGTCCATCAACATTCAATCTGGGTATTCAAAATACCAAGGTGATATTGCAGGTGCTCCGTACTGAGCGTGACAAGGACCTTGGCTCATGCGTGCCAGTGGAGAACGAGACTGACTCCGGCATATGTCTGTGGCCTGCATATCAGCTGTGATAGCTGTGGCGTTGTGCTTGAGTCGGTGGCCCAAAGAGCCTGGCATTGGCTCGCACAACGGGCCTCGTGTTAGCTTTTCAATCGACCATAACTGGTTCACTGACTCTCACCAGCTGGACAACGGGCTGTCAAGGTAGTTGTGCAAAGAATACAGGCATCTGGGGAAAGGAGGATCAATACAGTGCTGATGGCCCACCAAACAATAAAAGTTGATACAGATTCAATCAGATAGGAACAAAACAACACACATTCGCACGCAGTATGCTAAGAGTTATTGCATTGCAAAAGCGATAGCTCCAACAAAAGGGTGAGATGCCATGTGATGTAAGAAAGAACAGTACAAAAGCCCATTACAATCGAACACAATAGCAGCAGAAGCTGCAGTGGCTGCTGCACTACCACCGTGATGGCACTGTATCCACAACGTTTGTTGCTGCTGCTGTCACCTAGTGCATCCCAGCCGCCAGCAGACAGCAGCATGCTACAGTGTTCGCTGCTGTTGACTGCTACTGCTGTCAGCAAAAGGTATGAGGGGCCACTGATATTGCCACAGCTAACAGTGGATGATGGCCTGTGGAAGTACCTGTAGCAGTAGATCACTGAAAAAGTCTGTCTGAGCAATTATCACCTGTTATGCCGGCGCAATTGTTTAAAAGCAGCTGCACCTAAGCACTCAGGTGCGGAGTGAGGAGCAGCAGGGTGCCACTGTACTGTGTCAATGGCAAAGAAATATCTTTCTACCACCTGCACAACTAACTCCCAATACATATAAATACGCAAAATCATCGATGTCCACATGGGCCTATTCCACTTCACAGATGTGTGCAAATGAGAATGGCCAGGTCCAGCTCAACATTGCTACCAGGTTAGTGCAATCATCAACAAGGAACCGTGCTGCCACACCAATGCAGGGTGAGGCAGCAGGCACTTATCCTCAACAAAACATGCCATTGGAATCTGCTGCAGAGTATTATGACATTAATCGGCCTTGTGGCAGCCTGAAGCTCTTCCAGACAAGATGGCCACCACATGACCACCCACGATGTTGCTTGCACCACCCCGCTGCACCCTGTCACCTCACATGGACAGAGAGTTCCTGACGGCTCACTCGTGCATGAGGGGCCTGTGCTGTCATGCACTTTTGAAGTTGCCCATGCTGTCTATCACTTCCCGCTGCATGATCCATTGATAATATCTGGTATTGGCAGAGAAGCACCAGAGAATGCATGGAGCATTTCTGCCCACACCAGACATTACCAATGGACAAGGTTGCAAAGCAGCCACCGGCACTGTCACCATACTGCAGCAGGTAGTTGACGCAGTTCACATCACACTGTGTGACGTGAAGTGTCAGGTCTGTCAGATCTCACTCAAGCACTGCAAACCAACATGTACCCAGGTGGGAAGAATACTCTGTAGTAGTAGATAGAAATACAAAATACTCCGTAGAAGATCAGTTGTGAGACAAAACAGATGGGCTGGACCTGGGCTTGCCTCTATCAAGTTATAAAGAACATTCACAGCAGCAGTGCCTCTGTCTGATTGGTTGTTGAGAAGACCCAGACCAGCACGCCCACTATACCTGGCATCAATGTGTGCTGACAGCACTCTCCAACCAGCAACACAGGGCGAGCATCTACATGCTGCTTCAGTGATTCTGACTGACTGGAATGATTTCTCCTACTCCACATACCACCACCCCTGGATCAGGTGGTTGCTAAGGAGCACATTGGCATGCATCCCGGTAGAGAGCAACGATATAATCCAATAACAAAATCAAATAATGCAGTAGCAGAATCAGCAATTCAAGAAAACGAAGCCTACAGGAAATACCAATGATCAAAGGATCACAGAAGCCCCTCTAAAGTGATGCAAAAGCAGCAACGCCACTTGTAGTGTTTCATTGCTCCAACTCAATTAGGTGCAGACAGGCATATGGAAACCCTGCCAATGTGCAGTGTGGTTCGTGGTGCCAATACAAAAACCGATGCATGACATAATCATGCAAGTACTTTACCACGTAACGTACTCAGCTCCCAGCACAGCGAGTGCCACCACAGTTCCCACCAATCCAGCCGGCAACATCAACTTGCTGAATGTCACATAAGTCATACCCTGCAGCCCTTTTCGCTGCAGTATGTTGACATACATGATGCCTGCTAAGGCCCCCATAACAGTATAATTTGCAGCAACATTTGAGGCCACCACAACAGCAAGTGCGGCGGCTTGAGGCACTCTGCTCACCATCACCCCGCTTGCACCTGCTGTTGCAGCAGCTGTGAATAAGGGACTCAATGTCACACGTGTCATCAGAATGGTCATTGGCTGATTATTTGCCAAATTTGATAGCAGTACACTGAATGCACCTATACTGAACAAAGCAATCCAAACATTGCCATGTATGGCAGCTGCCAACCACAGGGCGATGCGGTCAACCCAGCCTGTGGCATTCAAACCCTCAACCAGAACAAACATACCCAGCACAAATGGAACAATCTCCCAAGGCAGCACTGACCAGGCATGCAGGAACTTCGGCTGCTTGACTTGCAGCAACTCCTGTATAGACTTGTGGCCAGTGCCATGTGCTACAACAGCAGCCACAGCATCACCGCTGCTGGTACCATTGTTGCTGCTGTCATCACCAAGGCGGTTGCTAACCGGCAGCTGCTGCAAGGGGTTGAATGATTGTGTAGGCTCAATTGCAACCTCAACATCCATGTCCTGATTGCCCGCATCGCTGCTAGCGGCCTTGTGACTTTCTGCCTGTGCTACTACTGCTGCTGCAGATGTAGCAGACCATTCTGTTGGCAGCACTGGCGCCAGCTTGCAAGCTGGGTCAACCTGCAACCCTGGCTGCTGCTGCTGCTGTTCTGGACACTGCACGAGTTCAATGTTGCTGTCAGACAGATGAAGATGATCAGTTGCTGCTGATGCTGCAGCATCCCCTGCCTGCTGCTGCTGCTGCTGGTGCTGAGTACACCAGCGCCCCTTGACCACCACATACGCCACAAAATTGTAGACTGCATGCAGCCCTGCACACACCAGAGTGACCACCCACAGCTCCCACCCGAGTGATGGTGCTGCAGCCAGGAACGAAAGGCACGCTACCAGGTTGATGCTGCCCAGCACTGCACCTGGCTTGTCCACCAGCATGAGAGATGGCTGGATCTCTGGCAGTGTGAGGCGCTTGGGTATGCTACTGTAGTGAACCAGTAGCAAAACACCTAGACAGCCAAAGCCAGCACCTGCAAGCATCAGAGTGTGAACAGCACAACGCATGTCTGGTGTTGCTATTCGTGCAAGCAGTCGGCCTGCCCCTGCTACCTAGCTGAGATGCTTGCAGCATCATGGAAATTGTGCATTCTGTAGTGTAGTGCAGATGTGCTGAGTTGATGTGCAAGTGCTGCTGTATGTGAGGAGGACTGCAGCCACAGAGTAGGGCTCTGAATCCAGGTGATCTGCATAAGAGTGGCCAGGTCCAGTGTCGCCGCAGCACATGCTTGAGTCGTCTCACTCACCCAGTGTTGGCAGCGCCATCCATTTGCTGTAATCTGCAAAGCTCATCTGGAATGCCAGGGCCACGATGATGTTGGTTGGGTTGCCAACAAAAAGCAGCATGCTCCAGATATTTGCTGCTGTAAACTCTGCTGTCAGGAAGGGTATGGGGTCGACTGATGTCGCTACAGCAAAGTAGTAGATGATGGGCTGCACATTAGCAAGGACAGCAGCAAGCGGCATCAGCGAAATAGCCATAGCCACGCTCACTAATACCACCTGATTGCAGTTGCAAATGGTCATGGTTGTGATAAGGCACCCACTGCAGAGTCTGCACAGAACTGCATCAATTGCTTTACAAAGTGACCGGCAACAAGGCACACATGAGTGCTACTTAGCAAGTGCAGGCACCAGAGCATCAGTCCTGGGCACGATGGATCCAAGTGCGAGCCCACTGCTGCTGCTGAGAGTCGATAGACTGATGTTGAGGAAGAACAGATGGATGCGAAGCAAGCCAGCATGCCCTGGACTGCATGCCCTGTGCTGATCGTGCTGCAACTCGGTCCTCCTGAATTGCAAGTGTCAGCACTCACCGTGAGTGTCATGATTGACACATCATTGGACGTGAGGGCAGTAATTGCGCTGCTGAGGACAAAGTACAGTATGAACAGTGCCATGCCACTGCCCTTTGACCAGCGTGTGATGTGCAGGGCCATCCATGCCAGGCATCCTGTGGAGTCCAGAGATGCTGCAATGTACGCCAAAGCCAGGAACAGAATCACAATCCCATAGGGCTTAAGGTGTGGGTCTCCAACTATGCCCCTGGCCAGGGTTGTACCATCAAGGGAGCCTGTGCACAGCATCAGGATCACTCCCACAACTGGCATCACTGCATAGCTGATGGGCACCTGCTTGACTGGCAGCTTCGTCCATGTTGGTAGTCTAACGGCTACTGGTACCAACACCAGCAAGATGGTGGCAGCGATCACAAGACAAAAGATCACCAAAGCGGCAACCTCCCTGAAGAGCATAGTTGTGCTGCTTTGGTGCTGTTACAGCTGGTTTAACAGCAGGATATCATCTGCTGTGCTGTTGGCCATGGCCTGACAAGATGCAAAACTGCTGCGTAGCTGTGATGTCTTTGAACAATGCTGCCGAGTCCTTTCACTTCAAGCCTGCAATGACAGCAGAAGCTGTTTGTTAGCCAGCACAGTCAGGCTTGGCAACGTCGGCTGCATGGTGCACTGCACCTCAGGCATTTGGCTTGTGCAGCCAGTAAGATCAACCCAACAGCTGACAAACCTCACCTTGACTCTGTGCTGAACAGAGCTCCGGCAGGGCATATGCCGGTATCTAGCTTCTGCACTAATGCTGCCGCTTGTGCTGCTTCAGCTTCAGGACACTACACCATAAAATATCTGACAGAATACTCTGCTTCCAGAAGTGCGTCTAATGCACGCGATGCGCAGCCGACGTCTCACGTCTCCTCGGTCGTTCGTGAGATGGATGCCGGGCTGGTCAGAATATGCAGCGGTCTTTACGCACGGGCATCGCCAATGAGACAAGTTCAATGTGCTGGTCCTTGTCGTCGTGCCAGTTGCAGCACTTTCGACTTCGCGATGTTCAATCCCTTGTACCCCGCTGATTACTTTGGCCAGAAACTCTTGTGACCAACCATTGATTTACCTGCGCATATTGCAATTGCGTATCGTTGCTGTAGGCTTGATAGACGGCGCTGGGTGCACTGCGAGGTACCACTAGAGCACAAGCCACCACAAGCACGATTGTGGCAGCCATGCAGACCTCCATGATGAGGAGCGGTGCTTCTACCGCATTTAGCAATCCATTCTTGGGAAATCGCATGACATACAGGATTGCAGCGGCTCCTGCTCCTAGCTCAACAGCGTTCAGGCAGGTGACGACCATGGCAAAGAAGAAGGGTGTCCGCATTATTGTCACACTGGAGTGCACAGAGTCCCGCAGTGTTGGTGCCACACCATCAAGATACTGCACACAGAAGGTAATTGCAGCAAAGGAGCAGCTCCACCGCAGCAATGGTCTCTGCAGTGTCACTGGGGACCAGCAGTGCTATCTACGCAGTCAAGGCACCTGGTGTCACTGTGTCCGATCATGGCATGCACGGCAGCTCAGTGCATTGTGGGATCATTTGTGTTATCTACAGGGCAGTAAGGTTGCAATAGCATGGTATACAAGTCTGCAACAGCATTCTGTCAAGGACTGGACGCCGCTGGAATGCTGCTGAATGTGTATGTGCTGTGAGCAACAAGCTGATTTGCTCAAGGATCAAACCGGGGCACCATCTGCAATGCATCAGGTTGTTTGCGTTGTTGTCTTATTTTTGCAGAACCGCAGGAACACACCAGAGCGCCTTGAGCTGAAGAAGTACAACCCTCATTTGAAGCGCTACACTGTGCACAGGGAGGTCAAGTAAACAGCAAGCAGGTGTGTGATAGCAGCGGAGGCAGCAAAAAACAGCATGTGTATGCCAACCATGAGTCGATTACAAGGAGGCGGCAGTTGCAGCAGGGAAAGCCTTGGCATCCTGCTGGTGCTGGCACAGATCCAGCGCACGTATGCACTCAGCTGCTGAGCGGATAATCCAGGAAGTTCATTTTACAGTGATGAATAAGCGGCAACTATCCAGAATTACCTGCAACAGCTGCTGTGCTTCCCATTGTTGGTGCAGCAGCTGTCACGCAATGGTTGGGGGCTGACGTGCAGATGATATTCATGAGGAGCAGGGTGCAGCCGCTCTGCATGCTGAAGGTAGCCTAAACACTGCTGTGGTTGCTGCTGCTCCTGCCCATGCTGTTGCAGACTTGCATAGTGGGGGACTAGTTGGGGAGGAGTTGTGGGGCTTCATCAGCAGTGTTTACCCAGCATGCAACAGTAGCGGCCAAACATGTGCTGGAGTCATGGCAGTGGACGCATAGACATGCCCTGCAGTGAAGTTTTATGCATGCAGCATGCCGGTAGTCCATCTGTTAGCCACATGTATCGCAGTGTCATTGCAGCTGGCAGATTGTTGCAGTATGCAAAGCAACTTCTGCTTGCAAGTATTGGGCAGTATCAGCACTGCACTGCTTGCAAATATTGGGCAGTATCAGCACTGGATTTCAGCATCAGCACTTGTGCCAAGGTGCTGTATTCAGTGCAGCTTTCTGTGTGGTTATGATTCAAGATGGATACTTGGTGTGCTGCAAGCAGCGTGTTTGGCAGTCGAGCAAGCCTCATGCAGCAATGAGTGCCAGGTGCAGGCAGTACTGCAGATTGCTACTGTGTAGTTTGCAGCACTTTTGATCAGATGCCAGCAAACATATCATGTTTGACATTGTGTTCTGGCACTGTCACTGACTCAACAGAATGCGGAAACGTCTTTGGTTTACTGGGTCTGGGTGTAATGGGTTTCTAACGTCACTTTGCTGCCGTGATGTCATGAGAGTATTATCTTTCAGTGCTCTCAAACGTGCTGGGTCCGACCACTGGATTACGCCGTCATTCATCTCTAAAAATTGACATCAGTTGCTATGACCCTTATCACGTGCAGTCGGCGGCACAGGTATGTCAGCCAGTTTGCTGTGCTCAGCTGTGGGCCACCATATGGTGCATGCAGCCTTGTTAGCTGTAGCTACAGGGGAGGGGATGCCAATTCACAATCATAACCCTAACCAAACAACTAACAACTAATTAGCAAGCCGGTTCCACTAATAGCCTACTGTAGAATACTATCCAATGCTATTGAACAGCACTAGTGTGCAACTGCTAGCAGCAGGTTCAAAGAGTCCTTTCCAGTTGGCAAGCGCAAGGCCCTGGGACAGTTCTCAAAGTTCAAAAAGTCACATGAATATTTTCAGCCCATTTGGCGAGTCAGACATGTTCGTTGGGCCAACTTATGGTGTGATCAAGCCTGGCGGCTGGTTCCCTTTGGATAATTATCCAGGCTTATAAGGCTTACAAGCCTTCATAGGAAGGTCAGGCACCTGCCAACATTGTGATTAAAGAAGAAGAAGAAGAAGAAAGTTACCAACATTGTGAGTAATCAGAGGGCGTGGGTACTATTCACAGCACATAACTTATGAGCAGTAGGCTACTGCATCAGATAGCAACCAGAGCCTTTGAGGCATGCCATGTGTGACCACTATTGTCAGAACCTGACTCAATCTCTTTCTAGTAATACCTGGTACTACCCTCAATTCTCTTTTTGATCACAATGGGTGGGGCAGTGGTTGCCACACCACTCTGACGTGTCCTGTACAGGCATTGCACCTGTGGTAGCTATTGTGAGAAAGCCAAAACATCACACCCGAGAGAGTACAGTCTTGCCAATAAGCTCGGATTGCGTTTAGAAATCTCCTGTGTTCAGACACATCTGCACTAACCCTGCATACTATGAACTAATTAGCTGCAGCCGGAAAACACAGCCCAACCAGCAGCACACAGCTGAATTCTGCTCATATCAGCAGTCCATACATCCAGTCACCTGCCTTGGTCACCTAACTACAACAACACACTACCAACCCCAACTCTCTCCCCACGGACCTGCAGCTGTACCCCTCAGTCAAGTGAGATGTGATCAACAGGTGAACAATGACATATTACAAAAGAAATTTCACAGAGCAGTTTCAGCCCCTAATATTCAGCCTCTCAATCACAGAAGTACCTGTCCCCAAACTCTCCACAGCCTGGCACCACATTGAAGTGTTCATCAATGTGATCATCAATCTCACTGGTGATCACCTTCAGTGCCGGATACCTGCTGCACAGTCGGCTGATCCCCTCAGGGGCTGCAATGATGGACAACAGGAAGATCTTCTCTTCTCGAACGCCACGATTCAACAACACCTGCAGCACACAACACGCACATGCACATGTGACATGGTGCTGTCAGTTGTGCTCAGTTGGGTCTCTGCTCAGTGGCCCTGCCGTACAATTATAAACACAACCCTGGAGCTCCAGATTTGCAGTCCTGTACACCTTGTTGACCAGAGCAGAGGCTTTGAATGAGTTGCCAGCCACTGAGACATGATGTACTTGAGGGTAGAAAAAGGAAAGTGTCATGCATGTTGTGGGTTGAGGTGCCTTGGTGTGTCCATCCCCCACCTACCTCAATGGCCCTGCATGCGCTGTTGCCCGTTGACAGCACCGGATCCATCAACAGCACATGCCGCTCAGCAATATCTGCTGGCAACTTCTCATAAATGACATCTTGACTGGGGTTTAGTAAACTTAGATTCATGCCCTTGAAGGCAGCAGCAGCAGCGGCCAGAGCAGCACCATCACTGGACCTGCATATCTTCAGCTGGTTAGTGTGGTCCCTGCTGCTGTTGGGTCTGCTGCTGCCAGCTGACTGTGGTGATCCAGGACCACCTGGTAGAGGACTCGTGACTCCTCTGCCGTCTGCTGCTGTTGGAGGAGGTTGCCCCTGGTGGCCTGCACAGCTGCTTCTGCTGGCACCGTTGCCATTTACTGCTGCTGTTGCACCTGAGAATGCTGTGCGGTTGGCTGCTGCTGCTGTGGTTGAAGGTGCACAGAGGGGTGAAGTACAGTGGGGGGTGTTTGTGCCGCTGGTGGTGCCGCTGGTAGGCTGCCCATGATGGCGGACTACCAGGATCTTGCCTATCTTGATGCCCTTGCAACAGGTCCGCAGAGCAGCCTCCATTGACTCACCTGCAAGTGTTAGTTGTTACAACTTGTAACACTGTTGATAACAGGCATAAGGGCACTACTACCTGGCCTGGCCAGTCAGACCACATTATTTTTGTTGACGGTATGAGATAGTCATGAGAGACAAATGTCACCCGTGTTCAAGTCTTGTCAATTGTTGAAACGCGGCACTCACAACGGACACTGTGCCTTGCACATAGGGCGCTGTAGCACAGCCGCATGCCCTTGACAATGAGTAGTATCAAATTGATAAAGCGCTTACTGGGAATAGCTGGTGCCTGAGACATGCACATGATACTAGTATGGCGTTTCCCCTGCAATAAGTAGTGCACCAATCATGCAAGCAAGCACATAGCACCTCAAGCACACGTTCAACCTGCAGCAGCACAGCTAGAGGGCAGAAGAGGCTAGTGCCAAGCGTGTGAGGCTCACCACTGCGGATGATGGACACTCCACAAAGCTTGCGTGCGAAGTCCACCCCCACATATCTGTGACCTGTGGGCGTTGTGACAGTCTTTTCACTGAAGGGCAGCAGACCCAGGCCAGCCTCCACCACCAGCCGGTTGATCCGGTCAGCATAGAACACAAAGTCATTGGCCTTGGTGGACGCGTCACGGATTATCGTGTGCATGCCTCGTATCTGAGGAATGAACCAGCACCATCGTTTGTTTATGGCCCATGCAGCAGCAGTATGCCAACAGAACGATTTTGGTAACCAAAGTAGCATAATCGATGCAGATTGTGACACTTTTGCACTGCAAATACAGCATGTCTGCTGCATAGCTTTGCAGCTGCTGAAGTATTGCAGCCCATGTATCAAAGATACCAAAACCAAGCTGGAAAGAGTTACCAAAAGCAGGGTGACTGATGTCACAATTCTGCCACCATGCCTGCAATGCAGGCATCAGAGTCTGAAAGGCTGAGACCCTATCAGGCATGGTGGCAGGATCATAACAGCAGTTACCCTGCTGTTGATAATTCGATCTAGCTGGCTTTTGGTTCTTTGTTATTATCATTTCATCGCCCAAGCAGCAGCAAAGGTCATAAGCAGAAAGGCAGCCAGACTAAAGATGGGAACCAAGGTGGGCAGGCAGCAGCAGGGGCTTTGAAGTGGTGGGCGGATGAATATGTATAGTGGGACTATGATACTGGCTGTTGGCAGCTTTCAAGGTGATTCTGACAATTGAAGAACACCACACACACATCCGGAATAGCAGGTGATGATCTGGCAATATATGCAGGAAACAGGATAGATCCCTGCACACATGCCAGGCGCATGAGGGTTCAGTGACTGATAACAATTGTACTTGGGCTCATATGAAAGAACATGTGCACACATGGTGCGGAACTGTCACACGCAGACAGATACAACAGATGCATGACACACACACCTGGTAATTGGAGGGTATAACTTCCAGGTTGGGGTATATCCGCCGCAGCGTGTGCTGCTGCATTTTCCCCCTAATATGCTCAGTGATGAGGTCTATTGCCACAATGTTGTCGCCTCGCTGCCAAGGGATGATCACATCAGCATATCGCCTGCTGGGTGCTACAAAGGTGTCAAAGCTGGGCTTGACAAAGCGAGTGTACTGCTCAATAACATTGCCGACGTTGCGTCCACGGAACTCCACATCTCGCTGAATGCGGCGCGCCAACCGGACATCATCGTCTGCAGGACATTGATGCAGGAGGAAGTGGCACCTTTACCAATCAGCTGGTGGTCTGCAGCAGACACTAATGATGCCGCAACTCTGTGGGCAACAGCAGGGTGTTTGGTGGCTGACTGGTAATGTGTCAGAATCATCATTTGACAAACACCAAGCAGGTAGGGCCCTGCTATTGCTACGAATGTGACACCTACACTGGTCAACTAGATCTCCTTTGCTCCTGGCGTTGCTCTGTCAGAAGTGCATCTGCATATGCATTCAGTGGAAGTTCCACGCCCTTGCTTACATGCAGTGACACTGGACACAGGTTGGCCTCTGCTTACTAGAGCAGAGCTGCCAGTTCAGCAACTGCCCCAGTCCCAATCACCTGTATCCACATACACCTTCATGTTGAGAATCTCCCTCAGCTCTGGCACATGCAACACCAAAATTCCCTCTATCATGACCACATCAGCAGGCTCAACCTACAGCACAGTGCAGCCAGGTGGCCAGAGTTAACATACAGCACGGTGTGAAACCCTGCCACCGAACTGATTGATGCTGGTCACAGTGCCAGGATATCAATAGACCTTTACCCAGCAGTGCGAACACGTCCACAGCTTCAGGTCAACATACCTTTGGGCATGCTGAGGACTGCAGCAACATGCTGTGAGCAACTATCCCCCTAGACTGCCTTGCTGGTGCTGTGCAAGAGAGCCATGCAGCTTTCTGGTGTAACTGGGATGCCTTCTGGCAGCTACAGCAGCCAAGGCACATGCTAAACAAGAGGTGCATCTGCAGCAGTAGCTCCTGCCACTGCAGAGTAGCCACAATGTTGCACTGTTGGTGGGGCTCCTGCCCTCCCTCTACTTCAACCCACATCTACCCCATAACGCCCACAGGTACCTTGCGTACTTCACTGCTGCGAGCATGGGTTGAGAAGTCATACACTGGCACCTCAACGCTGCGACCAGCCTGCAAGAATGTGAGGGCAGAATTTGAATGGTGCCACAGCTGCAACAGAGCAAAGCAGCCGAGCTCCCTGAGGTGCGGAATGGCTCAAAGCACACAGCACATTTCAGCTGTCACTGGACTGGCTGGCAACAGCTTATCGACTGATGCTGTGTGGTACCTTAAGCTCCATGAGGCACTTCATAAGCGCGTCGTGGTCGAATGCATCGGGGTGGTCGAAGTTATAGTCTGTAGACGGATGCGGCGTTGCAGCTTTGTTGGCACACATGTGATGAGAGTGTGACCAGGACAAAGTACATCATCAGGTGGCTGCATACACTGCTTGTACACTGTGCTAGAATCGCGTTGTCGAGACTCGCTGCTGAGGAAAGCAGGTGTAGATTTAATCAGGGCGCTGATTCTTGAGAAACAACTTGAGGGCTCTCTTATGCAGTGCTCAAGGCCTGCTGCATTGGCATGCCACATCAGCTACCTGCCAGGCCTGGTGTTGCTGCACTTACTCTCGACATTAGCAATCTCCTCTGCTGTCAAACCACGGTAGAAGCTGTAGGGCGTATGCAGAGGAATTGTGAAGCCTACTCGGAACATTTGAGATGTGCGCTGGCTAACGGACCCCCAGCGTCACACACACCTGTCCTGATGGATCAGTGCCACGCACTGATCATTCAAACGATGCATTATCCTGTTGCATACAGTGGTTTTGCCTGAAGCTGTGCCTCCAGCGACCCCAATAAGAAAAGGACTGAAAGTGCGTCTCAGAATGCCCGGTCCCGGTGCGCCCTCGTTGGTAGAATTTGCTACCTCCATGATGTTATTTTGATGCTAATGAGCCATGCAAAAGGGCCTGAACATGACTTCAGGTGTTGTGCAGAAGAAAATGCAACTGTTTGGCCTGATTATGAAAGACTTCAACAGCAGTACGACGATCAACATTACGATCGACATTGAAAGACATAACATCAACGCCGCAGCCGCAGTAGCAGCAGTCAGACTGCAGGCACCTGGACCGGCGACGTTACGGCTTTGTTAGGCAGCACAACACATGCAGTCGTAAGTTATCCGTTGTCATGTAAGATTTCAGTACGTTATTGAAGCTAGACTATATGCCTGCAGGACGTTGTTCTCCGTCCGCCTTAGCAAGCAGCAACTGTTCAATCCAAGCAAACATCTG
This sequence comes from Coelastrella sp. MACC-549, assembly GCA_018290735.1. Taxonomy (NCBI): domain Eukaryota; kingdom Viridiplantae; phylum Chlorophyta; class Chlorophyceae; order Sphaeropleales; family Scenedesmaceae; genus Coelastrella; species Coelastrella sp. MACC-549. Next base: position 108,452 of record JABEVS010000129.1, read on the forward strand.
GTTCTAGCAGCCACTAGTTGGGTCTTGTTGGTGTCCAAAATCATTACTTATATTCTATTGTGTATTACCAGCCGCTCGATCATGCCACATCCAGAGGGTTACCTGTTGAGAGCAGTAGCAGGCATACCCCGCAAAGCAAGGAAGTGCCTTTACGCCGGAAAACAGGTCGACGTTGTACATCGAGTCAGCAGTGACTATGAAGTCAAGTGAGGTTCTGCTTCATCGAGCCGTTACCAGCATGGAGTGCCTGTTCTTGAAAGCTGAAGCAGATACTCTGTTCTGGCATTGTTTTTGCCGCTCAACTGCTCACACAAATGCCCACATTGGTTGCTACAGGTCAAGAAAGCTGCGAAAGCCAAATGTAGTCAAGTGCAGACTGTTTAGCCAAGCCCTAGGACATTTCATACCGCTGAAGGTTACCACAACTGCACTCAGGTCGGTTGTGTGCTTCAGTTCTGCATTAGACAATATCACCTTGCATGGTACAGCAGAAGCTTGTGCAGAACAACAACACTGTGATCCATTGCATTAACAAAGGTATGGTTGATTGGAACAAACCAAACTCTGTTACATTCTTATCACCTTTGGAAGCAGCGACACCTTCTGTTCTGTCAATGCACAAAGGAAGCTGTCCTCCTGCTGTCATTACTGAACAGCAGAATGTGTGCCACGCAGCACACAGCACTTGAATCTATGCAACAGTGCGTATCAACAGATGTTTACAAGTCATCACGCTTTGCTGACAAAGCCAGGTCTGGGCCCGGTGTTGCTTAGGGCAGCACGATCAGGTCAGCAGCTGGATGCACACTGTGGTGACAGTCAAGCTGTTCACCAGCACACGCTCGTATTCTCAGTAAGCTGTTAGAAACTGTATTATGTGCTGTTGCTTGCTTTGTTGTGCTGACTGCAGGCAAATTGACAAAGCAGGTGGGCTAGACCGATACCTGCTCAAAACTCCAGACTCCCTACTGCATTCAGACGTTGGGTCAGACTTGAAATTTCGGTTGGGGCTTATTTACAGACATCACCAATACCTGCAACGGCAACAGCAGCGGCAGGAGTTGCTGCCGGACAGTGCAGCAGTTCAAGCAGCAGCAATAGCAGCAAATAGCAGCAGAAAGGGTGCCAACTTACTTCCACCCGCAGCTGCAGCAGCTCTGGATGCACCCAGATGACAGTGCCACCCCAGGTTGAGGTGGTTACATGTTGGCTATAGGATTGACGTGCAGACACTGTCTGTCTGAGAGGAACCCCTCGACTGATGTGTTAAATGCTCTCTACTTGAGTAGAGGCACTGTGGTACCCTGCTTAGGCACTGAAGCACTAGCTGTGGGCGATCGAAGTGAGCTGCAGATTGGATGCAGCAGTTCCTAGCTTGGCTGACAGGCCAAGGTCAACATTGGGAGATCATTGAGGGCCTTGATGCTCAACACTTGCAACAGCTGGACCCCATTATTTTTCTGTGGGCTGCTAGTGCAGCATGTGAGGGACTTGAACCCCAGGCTCTGGCCAGAGGCCATGGGGGTTTGGCAGTGCTGGCAGGGCCATATGGAGTACCAGTCACAGACGTCTAAACAACAAAGCACACTTTTGAAGGAGATGGCAACAAGTAGCACTCAGGCGAATCAGGCGAAGCCAAGTCATGCCATTACATACATACATAGTATGTATGGCACTCTGGCTAGGGTTCAGCAGCACCAGCATAATAATAATAATCATCAGTACTTTGCAGCCATAGCATTACTGCCATCGGCCCCGCGCCTCAAACCTACCCAGTGAATTCAATCCACTTTCGGACAAGGCGGAGTGCATAATTATCCGATCTCAATTGTGAAGGGGGAAACCACCCGAGAACCCCTCCCATACAACCAGCATGGCATCGTCAACCCTGGTTGGCGGCCCCCTCGCATGTCAGGTCATCTGCCAGCTTATCCAATGTTGCATGTCTCTATCTCTCCTACAGCAGATGCAGCATTGAAGGTTTCTGAGTGGGGCATGTCAGCTCATCGCCAACTCATCCAATGTTGCATGGCTCTTTTTTACAGCTGTAGCGCTGCAGGTTGTGGTGCCCCGGCAGCCATGAGCAGTGAGTCCTTGTGACGCAGATGCAACGACTTTGGCTCAGACCGTCAAAGGCATTAATCATAATACTCAACTGTTGTGCATCAATCAGTGGCAGCTGCAGAGGCACATGCCAAATAAGAGCATTATACTCGCTTGGCAACGAGCTGAACTAGTGCGATAGCAAGTTGAGGGAATCGTGTTTTGCGTTCAGTAACATCCGAAAGCAGCAGCACTCCCTTCGATTGCCATGATGGTTTGCGCTGCATTGCGCGGGCGTGTAGGGCACATCAGGGATACTGTGCAACGACGATGCTTGCGAAGGTGGTGTCAGTGACGTGCAGCGGGCAGATATAGCTCTACTGCTGGCTGCGGGTATGACCAGTGTTATAGTGAAAGTGGTGCCGCGTACATTTGCTGATGTGCTTTTCGTATTATAGAGTAACAGACTGTTGCAGTTGATTGTCGTTGTAAGTTGTACCTGCCGGGCGAATTTGGGGCAAGCCGTCCAAGTGTTATTTTGTTTATGGCCTGTCAGAACTTGACCTATGCACAGTGTGAGTCGTGGAATGCATAGATTTTCTAATTATATTTCCAATGCGATGGCGCGACGGCTGTGAAAGTGGCTATGGAAACAGCGGAAAATCCCGGCCCGGGCCATATTTTGCACGGAGCACCCCTACCTATCACCTTCACCGATGCAGGATCCGAGTTGTCGAATGCATATGATTTTAATTTACGTTTACAATGCAATGGCATAACGGCCGTGAAAATGGCCCTTGAATTAGCGCAAAAAACCGGCCCGGCCCGGCTTTTGCACAGGAAAGTGCCACCCTATAGGGGGTACCCCCTTCGAATCCATGACCTGTGCCTTTTTGCCCTTGTAAAACACGCCAAAGTCCTCAACTTGCAATCACTCTCGTTACTTGATCTCTGGCACACTTGACAGCACAAATCTTTCCCCTGGCGGGGGCCTGCGGAAGTGGCTGCAACAGGCGTTGTTGCTGGCCAGGGGCCAGCGTGGCACCTCAGAAGAGGCTCGCAAACAGACGAATTACTCTTCACATCCAGCAAGGGCAGCCAAGACAGGCACAAGCATCATACCAGGGTGGCGCCGAAGAATGCATGTCATGACTGATCAGTGCATTTGTCATAGCACTTCCACTTGCTGCATGGCTTAATTTCTTTTACAGCCAGGCAATCTTCACAGGCATGTACAACATAGTAGACAAGACTGCTTATCCCAACTACCTGCCTACTGCAGAACATGCAGCCGCTTGCGGCAAGATGTCACAACTCGACATCCCGTGGTAACTTGCTCAGAGCAACATGGTGTCAGACATTGCCTGGTCCCATATCACAGATCCGCTCCATGCAGTTCACTGCTTAGCTGAGTCAACAAATAGCATGAAGCCTTCACATGGTTGCAAGCTGCCATGCTTACAGTGTTGAACGGATGGGGTGGTTGCCTTAGTCAGCATACATAAGCTGTAGAAAGTTGTGCTCCATGGAGCTCTGGCCAGAGCCCACTGAACCGTGCTGCACTACCGCCAGGTTACACCCGGCTGCTGCAGCATAAAGCCAACAGCTGGATCTGCCGGGTGAACAAATGGGCCAGCATATAGCAGGATGCTCGCAGAATTGCACACAGTGTGTCAACCAGATATGTGAATAACCCTTAGGCCATAGCAATCCTGCCATATGATGCATCACAGTATGTCAACTGTGCTAAGATGCATATGCCGTTCTGGCAGACAGGCAGTTGCGTGGTAGGACCACAACTTGTGTAATCCAGAAAAGATTAGACTTGAGGCCCTCAACACTGCCTTGCCCTTATGCCTGCAAGCCTTGCACACGGCAAGCATGACAGATTGCAACATGAATCCCTACAGGTCTGCTGCTGTTCCACAGCACAAGCAGATATGCTGGGAATATGCAAGAACACATGTGAACTGCCAGCATGAAGCAAAGTGCAGCACATAATCAGGTTAGACACCTTGATCTCATGTGCGCACACGCATACACTCACGCCCAAGTGCCTGTGAGAAAATGCCATGACAAGGCACACAAGCACACCCGCAATAGGTATGAAAGCTTGCAGGATGCATTGTGTTTTGGATGTAAATAATGTAATGCCAAACAGCAAGGTGACAGTACTCTAGTACAACTGCAATGTGGTATTGTGGCTGTCAAGCATGCCAGCTGTGCCAATTGCTTTGCTGCTATCATGAGTACATGTACCTGATGAGTACCTGTACCCGATACCTGATATCTATGGCATGCTTAAGGAGAATGCTGAGTACAATGCGCCATTGGTACAAGCAGATACACTCAACCATGATGAAGCCGGGAAACCATGCATCAGCCGCACACAAAAGTCTTGGTAGGCAGACTGTCATTCATAGCTAATCTGACTAGCCACCCGACAGTGCCAGAACAGCTGGGATTGGGTTGACAATAACGATTGAGTTTCCGTCATTGCAAACAAACAGACCCTGATGCTGCTAAACTCAGCCACTGCCTTTCGCCAATGAAAGGGTCACAGATAGTAGATGGTACTTTGGCAAGAAGGGTAAACAAATGATGCCACTGTGATGCCTGGACCAACTGAACCATGCACAGCCCTTACAACATTTTCAGTGCCCAGGCGATTATGCCCATCACACCACCAGCAACCACAATCGCAGGCTCAAACCACTTGAGCTGATCTACAGCAGTGAAGGCCAGTATACCTATGCAGACTGATGTCAGTTTGAAGCCACTGACGCCCAAAGCTCCAAATGTGAGTGAGAACACGCTGGCAATAATGAGCCCAACTCCTGCTGCATTCAGGCCAGGAAGAGCTCTGCGGTAGAGGCCCCAGCGCCTGAACCTACCCCAGAAGGGCATCACACCTGAGAAACAGCAGCAGCAGAAACAACGCAGCACACACTCAGCTGGTCAGACATCATCATAGACACAATTTGTCCAGGCAGAATATGCCGACGCAACAGGATCAGGAGGCTGCAGTCTGCTGTTCCAGTTCTGAAAAAGCACAGGGGCCTGGTCTGTCTCTGCCAGAGTAGAGGAGGTGTGGTCTTGATCAGATTCTATCAGGGTACAAGAGGAGCTTATGTTGACCCAACAGCAGCTTGCAGGTTTCAAGCATTTGAGAGCTTCAGGACCTACCAAAAATCAGCAGGATGCCAGGTGTGAACAGGCCAAACCATGCCAGCAAAGTGCCAATGATGAATGTATACCCAGCCCGAGTTGCCATAATTGCTCCCAGGTAGGCCGAGAAATTGAACAGCGGACCGGGCATCGCCTGTGCTATACCAATGCCAGCGTAAAACTGCTCGCTGGTCACCCACGAATTTGATGTGTCTGTGCAGACGCCGCTTGCATCACAGGTGCGCTGCACAACATCTGTGTACAACATTGGCAGCACAACCTGACCACCTCCGTAGATGATGCTCCCTGTGCGGTAGAACACTTCCCACCATTTCAGTGTGATTGGAGGGTTGACCAGAGTGCTGCCGAGGATAACAGTAACGAGCAGGACGATCAGCCAGACAGCCATGACTAAGCCGCCTTGCCACATGTTGAGGCCATGACTCTTGACCGACTGGTCTGAGGCCTGCAGAAGATCATACCACAAGACCAGCAACATCACTGTGGGATTAATCCTGTTGCAGTGTTTTGATACACTGGCTGAAGAACACCCTCTGAGACCAATGCTGGATGATGTGCAGCACAGACATGCCAGTGTCCGTCATTCCAGTGTAACCAAGGGCAGCCTCGTCAGAGCATCTGCCGCAGGCCATCAAAGTCAGCAGCCCTTACCTTTGGCGGGGCAGGTGATTCCTTTTTATAGTAGCTCCAAGCCAGTGTCAATGCACCTCCTGCGCCTATCACAGCAGGGAATGTGTACGCCTTGGGCCAGTAATAGGCAATCACAGTGGCCCCTGTGCTGATGACAGCTGTGAGGGGGGTGGCGCACAGCTTTGCTGCCATGCCCTTGGCTGCTGATGCCACCAGCGCAACACCGACCGCTGCAACACCTGTGGGGCATGGCGGGTCAACAAGTAAAAGTTCAGCGTCACTTGCCGTGGGCTAGCTGCTCAGCAGGAGCGAATGCTTCCATTAACGGCATGCAGGTTGTGGATACAGCAGGTTGAAGGTGATGGCCAGCTGTGCTGATGTGCAGCCACAGCAGAGACTGCTTCATTGCATGTAGTAAACTACACGCCGACTGCTTCTCCTGCACACCTGAAGCTACACCAGCGAGGGGTCCTGCTGGGTTGACCAGCTGATTGGCTGCAAACACTCCAATAGCGGTCATGATGATAGCACCTGGGTACTGGAACAATGCACCTGACAACAGGCCACCTACAAGCAGTCCAGCACACGAGGAGTTGCCATTGATGTACCTGATTTGATCGCTGCCAGTGTCCCAGAAGCAGGTGGGTGTTTGAACATACTCTGGTGCAGTGGACAGTTCAAACGGGGCTGTAGCAGCACGAATCCCTATCACCACAACTTTGAGCTCTTATCTGCTGCTGTGAGTCACAGCTGCAAGGCTTATTGCCACAAACTCTGGTGGCTGGTGGCAGTCCACTCACCGGTAACTCCCTTCTTGACAATGCCGATGGCAAATGAAACTTGTGTGCTGGTTGGTCCCGGCATGAACTGACCCAAGGCAAATAGTTCTCCATACACCTCTTCACTCATCCAACGCAATTTGTTGACAAGAAGCTGTGATGCAGGGGCACAGCCAAGAGGCTTAGTAGCAGAGACTAGCAGTTGCAACATGTGCAGTACCTGACAAGGCAGTCCAATCAGGCTGCAGCTCCAGCTGGCTATCATGCCATTTGCCCTGTATGGCATGCTGCCATTCAGATGGTTGCGCAACCACATGGTGCTATTAACCCATACAGCGTCAGAGGGTGCTTTTCCGCCTATGCAATGGCTGCCTGGAGCTCACCCGCTGGAACAAGCCAATGTGCGCTGCTGGTCCACCAAAAGCTGTCCAACCAAGCAGTGAGAACTGCTTCACTATATCCAAGTAGTTGACTTCTGCATAATGCTCCTCTTCCTCTTCCTCTGGGTCCTTCGCATGCTCAGGCGAGGCAGGCCCAACAGCGGCTTCTACATCTGCTGAGGCATCTGGGTTGCTGGTTTGGTCAACTTCAAGCGTCCCGACTCGGCGTTGATATAGGCCCGTTTGCTCGGGATCTGTTTGTATGCCGTTCACGATGTTGGGTGTGCTCATCCTGCTGAATAGGATGATGTTGCAGCAGCAACCACTCGTAGATGGCGCCCGCTGCCGAGATCCAGATTGTGAATGTAGTCTGGCTGATTTGTCGGCCGCGTTTCAATCCGCGTTTGAAAGTAACGTGCAGAGAGGTTGAGTTGTCGATGTAGTTTACACAGAGTGCCTTGCAGTCTCCCCTCTTTGTGCGGTGGCAAAGGCACATGCACAACAGCAGGGCCGGTGGCCTGTCAGCGAGAATTCACGTGTGGTACTGCGTAAAATATCACTGCTACAGTGTGCTCAGAATGATGGTGGTGTCATGACTTCCAGTACATAAGGAATATACTCGTTCCACAGGATGTCGATGTGTTATAAATCGAAGGCCACCAGTGCTGGGGCATTGCTGGACGACATGATGTTCAACAAACTAATACGCAAGATTGAACGGTCGAGGTTGGAGCTGATTGATCGACTGTTCGTACTGCGGTCAAAGTGTCGGCCGTCATAGCATGGCAGTTACAGTAGCTTCAAGGGGTAAGTTACTCCTAGTTTAAGGAGTTGTGTTTAGTTAACGTTTGGGTCTCCTTGCACAAGGACTGCGCAAGTGTGCAAGGCATATCGTGGCTCGGGCATTCTTACCAACTTACATGTGCACAACAATTCTACCACAAATAGTTGGTAAAGAATCATTCTAGTGGACCAAAAGCAACAGACACACACTCACATTTGCACGCAGTATGCTGGTGGAAAATACAGCTTGCCTGTATGACACACACAAATGATTGACTGCAACATAATACCAGCTGCAGTGCTGGCCAATATCACACTAATCCTTGTTTCTGGTAGTGGTCCACTAGATCAGTGACCAGCCTGGTGATGGCAGAGTACTCCTTGACCAGGAAGCCAGCATCTGTAGCATCCTTGTGCCTTTTCATGATCTTCCCAACCGCCTTATCACACACTACAACGGACAGAACCTTACTAATCACCCCTGCTTTCACCAAAGGCTCGAGCACTGAATGGACAAACGTGGCAACTTTGGATGGTATGGGCTCCAATAGAAACGTATGCTCTACTGCTGCTGATGATGATGGTAACACCTCATCAGAGGCTGACATACCATCCTGCCTCGTGGAATCGGTAGCAGCACGTGCAAATTCTTCGAAGTCTTGAAAAACTTTTTCGTCAATCGCATCCGCTGCTCCTTCTGCATGAGCATCACCAGCCTCCTGCTGCTGCTGCTGGTTTTGCTGCTGATGGCTGATGTGATCATGACTTCGCCTTGCGCCTGCATGCTTGTCATCGAGTGCTGCTGCTGTTGCCTCGCTGCCAGCTGTGGCTGTGACTGCTTGAGTCTCTTTACCACTTGCAGGCTCGGTGCTTACTGCACTCTCCACAGTCCCCAAGGTGTCCTTAACTGCTGCCACTCTGGCAAGATCAAGTTTTGCATCCCTCGCTGCATCATCCTGCTGCATGACACTCTGCTCCCCTCCCTCCACAGCCCTGCAGTCTACGTCATCATGTTCGCGGGATTTCCCTTCAGCAGCTGTGCAAGCTTGCTGCCGCTCAGCAGACACGGATTGGCCGTCTGCAGGCGTGCAGCCAGACGCTCCCTGACTGCCGCCACCATCACCTGTCACAGCATCACCTTCATCTTGCTGCTGCTGCTGACTCTCTGCGGCTGGCTCCAATTGTTCACAACCAGCAATGTCTGCACCAAATATCTCCTCAGCCTGGCTCTCTACTTGTTCATCCTGGTCATCATGCTGTCCATCACTGCTTGTTTGACTGTCACCCTGACTGTCACTACCAGACATAATTGATCCAGAACTGCTTGGGCCGCTGGCAATCTCACAACCAGCTGGCAGTGTTGCAGCATCTGACTGCTTTGCGGTTGCATCCCCTCCTACTGCTGCTTCTGGTCCTAAAACAAGGTCATCTACTAATGTTTGGCTGCCTTCTCCTGTTGCTGCTGCTGCTGTTGCTGCTGTATTGAGCGTCTCATCACCGGCTGGCTCCTCATTGGCTCTTGTTGGGGAATACAGGAATGGCTGAAGACGAGGTGGTGATGCAGTTGATGAACAACAGAATGCTGTTGCTGCTGCTGCTGCTGCTGCTGCAGTCTGTCCTGTAACCCTTGCCCCTCCTGCTGTTGCCACTGCAGCAGTGGCTTGCTCTGCTGCTAGCTGCCGGGCTGCTCTTCTAGCTAGCAGCTCCTGCCGCTCGCGTTCCAGGTCCAAGACACTGTCATCATCAGAACCCGGCCCCTCAAGCTGTTGTGTGCTGGGCTGCTGCTGTTGCTCTTTCTGCTCGGCATTCCCTTGCTGCTGCTGCCCCTGCCTAGGTGCAATCCTGGCTGCTGCATCTCCTGCTGCTTTTGTATAAACAGATGAAGACTGTGATCTACTTTCAATACCTCCCCTACTGCCTGCCCCATGGTGCTTCTTTTTCTTTTTCACTTTGCTGTGCACAACGGCCACCTGCTCACATTGCTGAACTGCTGAGTTGCACTCTGCAGCACGTGCTGACACTGCTGCTGCCGGTGGACATGCGTCTGCTGGCTTTTCACCTGAGTATTGCTCCTCAAACAAGTCTTCCAACAACTGGTCCATGTCTGCTTCTTGCTGCTGCCGCTGTATACCATTTTCCTTGCTGCGATTGTGCTCGTCCGCTTTCTGCCGCTTGAGCTGCTGCTGCAGCTGTGTATCCGTCCCAGAGGAAAACTGCCGCTTGCGCATACTGCCGGCCACTGCTGCTGGTGTCGTCCGTGCTGCTGCTGCCTGCTGTTGCACTGGCCTGTACTTGTCCTTCAACTGCTGCACTTGTTCAGCTGGTATGAAGCTGACTGCTGCCTGCAGCTGCCGGCTGCGCTGGTTGTAACCCTGTGCAACAGCAGCAACACAACACAGCAAATGGCCACTTGGCGTTGCAGCCAGATGCACCAAGTGATGTTGTTACGTTCAGGCCAGGCCCGCTTGTCAAGTGTGGTTGTGTCAGGATGTCTCTTGATCTGCAGTGACTGTAGTGGACAGCGCAACAAACAGCTGCTACAGCTGCTGCTGCTGCTCATTTCACATTGGCGTAGTCCTACCTGTGCACTGGTCACCTCCTTGTAGAGCGACGCTTCTTGTGCCAAGCTTGCTGCCGCTGCTGCTTTCATGATGTCTGTTGACCCTGTAATCACCTGAGCGGCCACAGGACACATCAGCCTCTTGGCTACAAGCCCAGCTAGGTTTCTGTGCTGTTTGTGATCTTGGCTAGCAGCTGCACCTCAGATATTGGTGCATCGCAACAAGCAGGCTGCTTCTGACAGCTCACATGCATGCAGGTGGGCTTGGTCGTGTGTGTATCCTAAACCAGACAATCTTGTAGCGGTTGTGCTGCAGCTGGCATGATTTTTTCCTGTGAGGTGTGCAGCAAGTCTCCCACCTGCTCCTGCTGCTGTGGCGGCACCTGCAGCTCCCTCATCAGCAACACCAGGTAGCTGCCCAGCAGTTTGTTGACCACCTGCTGCCGCTGATGCTGTGGGGTAAACGCCCTGGCTCTGAAGGCCACAAAGGGTTTCAGCTGGTTAGGTACCAGAGCTGCTGCTCTTGGCGCTGCAGGCAGACAGCAAAAGAGAGCAGTAATCGTGCTGAGTGGCAGTTCAACAGCCTTTGTTGTGTGGTTTATGGGTGCTGATGCATGATACAAGGCTGTGTAGGTTCTTGTTGTGCAGGGCATGGCTGGCCTGTGACACTGCTGCTGCTCCAACACCGTATGACACCCATAGACCAGCAAATTTATCATTCACAGGTGTGAGATGATGACTCAAAGGCTGACTGAACCATCTAATTGAAGTAAGGCTCAGAATCATGAAATTTCACCTGTTAACGCAGCTCCATGACCTGCAGCAGGCGATTGGACTGCTGCAGCCTCTGCCTGCTGTTGATGATGAACGGCTGCTGTGGAACCTGCAGACGTACCATAATAACCATTATATTAACCATTGCATGGTGTGGTTTGACAGGCACTGCTGCCTAATTGTCTATTGCAGTAGGCTCGCACCATTGGCAGCTTGATTTTGCTGCTTATGCTCTCCCTGCTCAGCAGCTGCGATCTTGCGAGCGGCTTGTAAGATGAGATATCTCCCATTTACACCAAAACGAGAAGCGGATTCACATTTAGTGCGCAAGGACTTCAGGGCATCATCAACTGCAACTGAATCATGGGATGCTTGTGCCATGCTATCCTCAAGGGCTATTACACGGTCACAAACAGTTCATTGTCTCCATGGTGTTTTGATCACTCGTTTTGACCGTTCATGAGGAGCAGGAGGGCACAGACAGTACATAGCACACCCCTACTTACTGTGCTACTGCCTTACTTGATGCCCAGAAATAATAGCGGCAGGATCTGTAGTGACAAAAGGCTCAGGATCAACACACTGCCTACTGTTAAACATACTGTTTTATCCAGGGAGCCCTCAAGGCCGCGAAAGGGGCCTGGAATTTTCACGGGTGTGGCTTCGCACATTCTGCAATGGCCTGAAGCATCGCCAAGCACAGTTGCAGGGATCATTGGCCACAGCTGCAGTTTATGCATCTGGCTGGTCATCCGATCCGCTTTCATTTCAGCCACTGCGCACTCCATGCGGAAGGTTCACAGTTGTGCAATCTGCCGTAAGCCGAGAAACTCACTTGCTGAACACTTCTAGATTATTTGATGCCCGTGCATGGCTATGCCATGGTGTGCACTGCTGGTGACAGTCTGAGCTGAGCATAAATGCTGTCTATGCAACAGCAACCGCTATTGTTAGAGCAGATTGAGGGCCAGAGTATTGCAGCACCTGTATACTATCGTCCTCTGCAGCCAGGCGACCTCTTGGCGGTCAAGGCACGTTCCTGCAGCCTAGATGGCATTTGCTTAACAGATAGCCTGCCCTGCATGTGCACAAAAGATCGTAGAGCAACATGTCGATGTCTCATGCAAACCCTTGCACTCCATGGAGTGATAAGCAGGCTGTATAAATGTGGCAGCTGTTGCAGAGCCAACAGGCACCTTCCCAGCCTGCCTGGCATGCATGACACCATGTAATGTGTGCCTCAGGCCATGTGTCTTTCCTGTACTTGTAGGGCGCTCATGCGGCGTTGTTTCCAATAGATTACGATGATGCTTTCTTTCATAAGGCAACCAATGCAATTGATAGGTGCGTGCATGATACCAGCAGTGCTGCACATGCACAGTAACAGCAGTGGACATGGCAACTTATTGCGTCACAACAAACTTGGCCAGTCATGGCCACGATGCCAAGCGTGACAGCCTTCAGCCATGCTCGTAAGCTCTCCTTGTTGAGTTTGCAACACGCATACATTTCCAGCCATCAGGTACATTGCAAAAGTGTAAGAATCAGCGCAGACAGGTACAATTACACCACGCATCCCTTCCTGTATTGAACAAACTCTGATCACTGGTGTTGAGCCTGGCCAACACAGCATGCTGTGCAATGCTCGCTGTAGGATCTGGTCCTGTGCAGCATTCTGCGATGACCCTTATGGTGAAGAGCAGCTTGTGGGCTTCATAACAGCAAAGACAGTGTTCCTGCATGAGTGCGACACAACGGTGAGCCCAGACACAGCAGTGGCAGTCTCATCAAGCAGCAGTGTCATGCACTCCTGCAGTCATGCACAGCTTTTAGTAGGAGCTTGAAGGGGTGCAAGTCGACTACGACACTTTCCATGGCAGACAAGTGCCATCAGTGAGTCCAGTCAAATCATGTACCTCACGAGTTGTGCATGCAGGGTGCATCGTTATATCTAGACTCCTGTCATCATCTGCTTTGTCCTGCAGGATCGGCAGCACCTTGGCCTGCTGAGTCCTGTTGTTGATCATGATCAGGTGGTGTACATACTCACACTTGGTGTAATGGAGGGATACAGGCATCAGGGCATTGCTTCAGCACTGATACAGATGGTTTGCCAGCACGGCTACGATACAAGGTAATTTGGTTCACAGGCATTGATTTTCCCAGCTTCAGAACAAGGCGCTGCTCATTAAACACTTGAGAAGGTTTAGAGTTGTTGACAGAACATGCTTTTCTCGTACTGGGCAGCGCAGCTGCGTGACCTCTGCTGTCTGCAGCTGACCACAGTGGCTCTGATCTGTTGTCTCGTATCTGCAGGTGCCGTGCCGTATTCCTTCATGTCATCACCTACAACGCAGCAGCACAGGCCCTCTACAGCAGGCAGGGCTTCACTTGCGTGGCTCGCCTCTCAAACTTCTACTATATAGCCACAGGCCGGCAGCCAGACCCATCTACTGTTGTATACGATGCATTCCTGTATGTTCAGTTCATAGGAGCAGGGGGTGGGCTGGTGACACCATGGGATATGATCACACTCGCGTGGATGCCCTTTAGGTCAGCACTGGGCAAGATACACTCTTGTATGCCAGGGTTCTGCAGGTGGGTGTCATTGGCCTGTGCACATTACCGTCATGTTGACCCATCATACTTCCAGCTGGTAGTGCATGCAGTTTCTGCAAGTGTTGTTTGTGCTGGGCGGGAGGTGACTGGTTGTTGGAATGTCGAGAGTATCATCTGCTGAGGGCAGTAAGTGCAGCACTGCAAGGGACTCTTCCTGCAGTATGGAATTTGATTCTCTTTGTGCCTTGTCAGTCCTTGATGCTGGGGTATAGCCACCAATTATGCTGTCATTGTCTGCACCACCTTCATCATTGCAGGCAGCCTGTGCATCAGTACCCAGCTCTACAAGCTGCAGTGGCAGACGCCAGCAAAAGCAGCAGTTGCAGCAACCCCATAGCGCCAGTGGACTGCAGCTACCACCCTCCAGACATGCAACTGCAGGCACAACAGCTTGAGCAGCAGCAACAAGCACTAACGTGGAGCAGGTATAGACATCGACGAGGTGCATTCACCATGTTTGCACCAATTGCTGGTGGTGGCAATGGCTGTAATGCGTTGCAACAGCAGCAGGAGCGTTTGCAGGGATGTGTACAGCATAAAGAGTTGTTATGTCATCAGCAGCAGCACAGGCAAAGTCTTGGAAAAGGTAGACAGGGATCTTGGCAGCAGCAGCAGCAGCAGCAGCAGCAGCCTCAACGCATGCTACGCTGGCTGTTTAATGGTCAAAGCAGATCTGTAGCAGCTGAAGCCTGCAATGATAGACAGCAGCTGCAGCAAGATACTGGCGCCATCAGCAATGCAGGGCCGTCCAGCCATTTAGCATAGCTCTGCAGCTGTGACACGTATCATAGTGCTGAAACTGTGAGCGTTGTACAACAATCAGTGTGTGGATGAGAGTCAGTAGGGTGACAGCATATGCTGCCAGGAAGGCAGAAAGTGCACAGTTAAAAGCTGACATGCATGGTGTGCTTGTATTAGTCAATGACAGTGGTACAATCATGCCCTGTGCGTGTGTCTTGCAGCAGCAAAGGTGATTTGTAGCCACCTTGTTATTCACGTCTGCCATGAAGTTTTGCACATCAGAGGAGGGGTGTTGCCTGCCATAGTCAGCCAGCTAGAACTGCGTGAGTGACGACAACTGTTGGCGGCACTCTAGAACGATATGCCACTGAGAAGATGTGTGCTGTTGATCAGTAGCCTTTGTGATCTACTAAGAAGAGCGTAAACAGCACATCAAGTACTCTGTACCTGCTGATGCCAGTAGCATATGCATGTGCCAAGTCAGAATGGCTCCATGCAAGTGACGGTTTCAAAGTTCGTAGGTAATCTTGTGAGGTGATGTTGGGGTGTCATCAGACGTTATGATGTAAAACAAATTTAGCCATGCAGCAAGTTGAGATGCTATGGCAGATGCGCTGACATGCGTTGGGGGCGCCACCGTGTGTGCCTGCATGGGCTGTCCTGGCTGCCATACCATGCATCTAGCTGCCACCGACGTCCCACACCAAGTTTTACTTGAGTTTACTTGAGCGCTTCCAGTCACCAGTTCCTCCAGCAGGGGTGTCCACCGCCCAGGGTCGCATGCATGCAATTCAAGGTAATTAGTGCACACACAGGCATATTTAAGCAACTAGCAACATGTCAACCTTGCCTTGGCCTTGCCGTTGGACCTCTAAGTACTAAGCTGCCATTGCTGCCATCTGCCATCATGTAAGTCACCTGGCACAACCAACCGTATTGTCAGTACATCAGATAGAGGATAATAGTGTCGTCTAACATGGTGATGTATATATTTTGTGTGCTCATCAAAACCAATTGCTGTGCGCAAAGCTCAATGAGCCTGAGATTGACTCGTTGATGCTTCGATACATTCCTTGAGCTGCTGATAGAACTTCTATGAAGCCACTGCCATAATCACTTGAAGCCACTGCCATATTCAACCCTGTTTCGCTATTGCCAGTGGCTGTGCCATATGGCACATACATGCTACTTGCAGCATGGCTCAATTTCTTTTACACAAGGGTAGCGGACCCGACGTATGTCAGCGCATTGACCATTGCATTTCAACTTGCTGATATTGATTAATTTATGGTAGGGAAAGGCTGACGCGCAGCTCAAGGGACGCAACTTACAGCAAAGTTGCCACTTACCTTGCTGCATGGCTCAATATCTGACAGAAATCATCAGCAGTAGCGAGGCAGACGTACAGGTGCAACAGTGTTACATGAGGTGTGGCTGCATCAAAGCTAATAGCGCGCTATGCCTCGATTGATGTCTGAATGGCTCTGCATAAGGACGAAGAACAAACCACGGCCAGTATCCGCTGAACGTCTCTGCTGCGTGTTGGGAGCAACTTGGTAGGTCACTCCCGACTGGCGTACCCCTGTTCGTAGAGCCAGTGTCAGAGACAAGTGTTTTGGCAGCTACGGCAGCTTGCAAGCATTGCTGTGATGACGAAGCTGGACCTGGAGCGCGTTGATGCCAGCGCAGTTGCTTCTCTGGTTAGACAGGGCAATCAAGAAGTTGCCATTGTGGATGTCAGGGGCACCGAGGTTCGTTTCTTGTGATCTGCCAGGACAGGATGCGTTCTGCCCGGGGGCTGGAACGTTCCTTCAGAGCCTTGCGGTCTTGCATGGGAAATGGAACGCAGAAGTGACCTTGCCTGCAGCCAGCAGGGATGAGACAGCAGCACCCAATTGAGTAAAATTGCATAAGTATGTGAAAGGGCAAGAAACAGCCACCATGCTCAACACAGAAATACGCAATGTCGGTTGATCAGCTCTGGTTGCGGGCAGTGTGTCCACATTTGCGAAATTTACTCTCATCCCTGGTTGATGCTGCATATGTTGCCGACCGTATGCTCTGCTTGAACAGGAGTTTGCATCTGGTCACATCAAAGGGGCAGTCAACCTTGACAGCACAGCTTTCTCTGATAAGTCCCAAATTGATAAGCTGGTAGAGCAGATCGCGCACAAGTCACAAGTTGTGGTGCACTGTGCCAAAAGGTAAGCATTGGCAGCCATTGCATCCGTGAGCAGCACACTGTACATGTCTGGCAAATTGCCATGGGTCAGCCCATGCACAGTGACTGTGGGTGCATTTAATAGTGGTGGCCCAGTAGTACTGAGTCAGGCCTGTAGCCGGCCGCCGTCGCGGCAGGGCCTTCATCAAAATTGTGAATGATCATCACATCATGTGTTGATGTGTACTGGCAGTGTGCATCAACTCCTCCCCTTGCCTGTGTTGTTGTGCTGTTGCAGCCTGGAGCGAGGTCCTGCATCTGCTGCCAAGCTCAAAGAGCGCCTACTTGAATTGGGTCTTGACAAGGATGTGGTGATAATGGACGGGGGCTTCAACAAATTTGGCGAGCTGTACGCTGCTGACAATGCAGTGGTGGATTCAGGAGCCGTACATTGACAAGCCGCTTGTTGGCTGAGCCAGTGACATACGTGCAAGACTTGCACGTATGCTGTGACAGCATTGACTGACAAGATAGAGCCTCTGTTATTGAGTGAGTGCCAGTCGACAACATCTGTGAGACTCACCCGTCAGATCTAGCTCTGCAGCACTGCAGACAAGGCCTTGGACCACAGCCACTGGTCATCATCATCACCTCAGCTTTCAAAGCTGGACAAGCTGTCTTTGGACAGCCCGGCCACATCTATGGTAGTTGCGCAGCCGCTGCAGTGCAGTGCCGCAGCTTCAATGCCGTTGACTGGCTGAGTCATTGCAGAAACACTCAGCCTGGCAGACTCAGCAGCATGCTTGATGGTATGCGAGTACCTCAAACAACTGAGAGGCCCAGTGCCACTGAAGGGCTGCAGTACAGCCTGTAGAGGCTCTTCCAAGAACCTGTCACTGTCTTCTGAAGTTCTGAATTGACACGCACCTGGGTGCTCAGCTGACTCTCAACATGAATATCTGTACATGATGAGTAGTCTCAGAGTCTTGCTTTTGTTTCAAGCAGTATCCGGCTTGAGGTATTTGCTGAACCCTTGAGATTGAACCTCATTTGCCCTTTTCGTATCCGATCTAAGTCATGCCAACAGCGCTGTTAGTGGTGCTAGCACCGGGTGGTGCCATGGTGGCACCACTGTACTGTACACAGCCGGTGAATAAGTAGCTAACTATACTGTAGTGACTCATGAGCACAGCCTGGCAGGCTGAGCAATAGCCTATAGTGGCTACTACTGACTGACGTGCTGTCGACAATCTGAAGGGCAGATTACCCGTAAGTGATGGATTTGTACATGCAGTGGCTCAACCTTGAGGGTCACCCTCAAGGAGCCTCCGTAGTGCGGCAGCGCCGTGTCACTGGTAGGTCGAACCTACTGACGGCCGCCTGGTCCATGTACAGTGGCATTGCAGCCCGCCGAGCGGCCAGCCAACCTGTTGAGCGTTTGGCAACCAGTCATGGCTCGCCAGATCTCATGCAGCCCACTGTGTGGCGCACTGTACTACAGTGAGCAAATAACTCGCCGACAGTCGGCATATGTTGACGTTGACAACATTCGCTCGACAATTGCTATGCATTATAGGCTTTGAGGACCTACTGACCTGAGCAGCTGCCAGTATGTGAGACTCAACGCTGGTTGGGCACAGTTGTGCTAGCCAAATACCTTCAACGTTGTTAACATCATAGGATGGTGCCTGTCAATGAGGCATTGCAGACTTGGCACTTTCACAGATGCACTGAAATGTTCAGAAGCTCAGATCTGGGTCTAGACCATGAAAAAGCTCAAGTTACACATGGCACTGCCCAGGGCCTGGGCCAGACAGCTGGCTCCGTAGTATTGTAAAAGATATACAGCTCATGTGCCAAGTTGGAGGCTCTGAAGAGCGCAAAGCGGCAACAGCAGTGGTAGCTCTGGTTCAAAGCCTGCTGCACGCAAGCTTGCACAATATTTTGACTGCTGATCACTGACAGTTGGCGACTCTACACAAAGCATCACTTGGCCACAAGGTGACCTTTCAACAATAGGCACGGTTGTGATCCAAGCTGCACCATGCTGCACACCAAATGCATGTGAACCGTGCCCACGGTATGCACAGACACCAAGGTACAACTTCAAGCAATGCAGTGTGCCGGCAAATTTCTTTAATAACAGACATGTGGGAACATTGACCACCTCTGTGACATGACATGCCAGTCGTGTCAGTCATGAAAATGCCTCCAACCAGTACATGACATAATAGAATGTTGTGCTGTATGGTCCCAGTTGCCTGCACAATTGGTGCAATTTGATACACCGACAACACTCAAGTATGCACATGGGTACACATTCTCTTGATCAGATAAGAATGCACTGCAGCTGCGGCCATACACACACGACTGGTGGCAACGACAGTTTTATACATACACTGGAAATGGGTACATACACACACACTGTACACATACACGAAGATTACTGACATTACATAAGAAGACTTGACCCTTGACTTAAATTCCAAAGCCTGTGCATTAGTCATAGCGGCCTTGCTGCTTGCCATGGAAAAAACAATTCAGGACCCTTGCAGCCTTGTGCCGCAGACCTGACTGCTAGCGTATGAGAGCCGCAGCAGCAGTAACATTGTGATTCTACACAACCCTGGCAATGAAGGCAAGTTTTGGGAAGATGAATCTGCAACAAAGGATGACAAATTGTACACACAGCAACTCTGATTTAACTCTGGACAGTGCGTGATACTATTAATCATAGCGCGAGATGCTGCTGCGTTCCCAGCATCAGACACCAGGATGACTCAACTCAGTAGGTTGCCCATGCATGCCACCAGCCAGCAGTGCAGACTGGGCAAGAACAACAGCCATCACACAAGCGATGCATTGGCCTAGCACACAGAGCACAACAGGCCACTGACCTGTCCGTGGCACACCTCGCCTGACGTACAATGCATGACAATGATGAGTTGGCAAACCTAGGTGGACAGCTTTCATGCTGTTGGTGGTCACTGCTAGTTTGTAACTCCCTGGTGTGACCTGCAGCAGCTGCTGGATGTTGACTCGCTGCTTCACTGCTGTCAAGCAGCTAAAACTGCATCTTCAAGGACATCCTGAAAAAACCTTCAGGCAATCCTGGGCTGCATGTGTTGCTGGAAACACATACGTCACTTATCTGGGGTAGTCAAGCCCAGCTCTGACCTGACTGCTGTGATGAAACCAACAGCTGCTCCAGCAGTATAATAAACCTACACAGACACATAGGCCACAAAGTGGGACATCAGCCACATTGACCAATGTTGTTTACAAACTATTCTTGGTGCAGGGTGCCAGAGCTGTGAACGATGCAATACCTGTCATACTTCTTCTCTGCATGCGAGAGATACATGCCTTGCCTTTGTGACATCTAGCACATGGCAGTGCTGATGGTACTGACTGGTTCTGGAAGCTTCAGGGCATGCCCCAGGAAGGGACTCGAATGCTCATCAATACAACCATTGAGTGCGCATGATGCTGCCTGGTCTTATGGTGGTTATTGGTACTCACTGGCCTTGTATACGCTTGTACTGCAAGGTTGATGTAGTGCCCCAACTTGGAACTTGCGCTCGCCGTGCCAGTTGCCGTGCTGATCTTTGCCCCAGGTGCTGCAGATGCTGCAATGGGTGGTGTAGCGAGAGCTGTCCCAGACTCCACAGTGTCTGGCTTGGTCTCAGGTTCCAGCGGCCTGCTGACAGCGTTGACTGCTGGCGTGTCCCTCACAGGCACAGAAACATTGCTTGTCTGTTGGGTGCTTGCAGCAGCTCGGATCTGTGATGCTGCAGGACCCTTGGAACTTGGACCTGCTTTGTTGCTACGTGCTGTGCCGTTCAGGGGCTGACTTTGCACAGTCTGAGATGCTAATGCGGCTTCAATGGCGACCTCAACGCGACAATCATCAGGAACAGCCATGAGCGGTGCCACAGCAGGCTTGCTGGCCACTGAGCCTGCAGGTGCTTTCTTTAATGTCGTGGCTGCAACAGAACGCTTGCTTGGTGCGCTGACGGCGATACTTCTCTTAGATTTGTTTCCAGACATGTTACAACACCAGCAACAAAGTATGGTCGTGGCGTTCGAACAGCGTTGGAGCGCGAGGGTGTTTTGTAAGGAAAGGAGGCAACCAAAATCACTGATGCAGCAGCGTTGTGGTGTATGCAGCTGTCCGGGCCTCGATACTAACAATAGACAGGTTGTAGTGCAAACTGTATACTGAGCAATTCGGTTAGGTTTTCTGGCGATGGTCTAGGCGATGCTCTACAGGTATTACCGCATGTTTTGGAGAAAAAGTGCTGGTTAAGAGGCATTATTTTTATGCTGACCGCCCCGTGTTGGACTCCAGCCGAGACTTCCGCAGCCCTTGTCACAAACCGCCTCCAACTGTAAACGCGACACGCGCAATTCCATGCTGCACGCAGTCTGTGAGTCTGATCTCCTCTTCACTTGTCGTACAGAGCGACCGCACGCGCAGTGTTGGTATTTGGCGCTGCAGTACACCTGTACAGTAACCCGCTACAATCAGTATGCTGCGGCTGGGTGCCCACTGGGCACTGCCCAAGCACAGTAGGACAGGAATTGAGTCTAGTTGGCAGTATTACTCTGTATTGGCACTTGTGTGATGAACATGTAAGCATCTGACAAAGCCCTGAGGCCATGGATCGGGCGATGTGCAGTTGGTTGTGGTCTGAGCACTGCAATATATCATTGCAAGTTGCGTTGATTGTGGCTGAGCCACAGCTGCCGCTGACGTACCAGGGTGTAGTGCAGATGGACCGTCTATTGACAGGTAAAGTCTGAAGTCTATCGATGTGGCAACAGTATATTGTACCTGGCCTCGGGAAAAACCAAGTGCATGGTGGTGAGGTCGTTCATTGTATTTTTACGTTCATTCTAAGAGCACCTAACACTGTTTCAAAATGGCATCTATCCCCTGACTGGCGGCTTAAAAACAGCATCACAGCGCTGCTTGCAGACAGCACCACCTGGCGAGCCTGCATGCTGGTGTTTTTCTGGAATGTTGATAGATGAAGCATTGAATCTGCTGCTGTGTATGGTGTTACGTCAAAACCTGCTTGACCACCGCAACTGGACCAGCTGGCCTGGCTGTACCACAAAGTCAGTGAGTGTTCTGTTTGCAACCAGCGCTCCTAGCAGAGGCGGTCTCAACAGGTGATTATGCTATAGCTTGAAATTATAGTAGTAGTATAAGCACAAACTCTTTTGGTGCTCATCAACCATCACAATGCGGGCTGGTGTTCTCCAGAGTCAAAATGCACATGCATGAGGCCCTCCAGTGGAGGCATCCCTTGAAGCTCCATAATGAATCCAACATAAGTACTGCATGTACTGAAAGCTCTCAGGCACATGGTGTAGCAGATGTTGGCAAAGGAGGTGACAAATGCGCACAATTTCACAACAGTATGCATCAATCAAAACACTCAAAAGGAAAACCCTGTAACCATACACTGCGACTGTACAAGGACTTGACGATCCGGCTGAGCAATTTGCCTGAATCACCAACATAAACCCCTGTGGTATATGTGGCAGCAGCTCAGTTCCTTCCACCCTCCTCTCCTGTGACAGACACATGTGATGGCATGCCCACCAGCAGCAACTACGGCATGCTGTACTCAGCACCCTCAAATGTGCACTCTTAAACCCTGCACAAGTCATAAGGTGATGCCAGGAACCTTGCCCCAGGCTTTAATCTCCAGGCGGTCACTGCAGTCAGAAAGTCAGTGTTCAGACAGGGTTGCGGCATTGTCTTTTGAGGATCTGTTTCCAAAACAGATCCCCAAAAGACAATGCCGCAACCCTGTCACGCATTTGCAAATGACAAAAACCGAACATGTGGGCTGACCACCCACTCTACCATCTGGCCTGCCACCAATGCACTGCCACTACTCTGCCACACACATGTGTTGCTGTTACTGGACCCGTGAATGGACGGTACCAACCAATTTTCACTGGCCAAAGCATTTGATGCTGCCAAACAAGTCCTCTGACTAGCACTGATGGATCCTTGTGGTATCCTGTCTCTCAACACTACAACGCTTGCAACAAAGTGTGGTGCAATGTGCAAGCCACTGTGGCTTGCAACCAGTCCACAACATGAAACACTACTGTTCAAGCCCACTAGCAGACGCAACGGGGTCAACTATCAATGCAGGACTGAACAATGCTTTGGAACAGTTGTCCCCCTCTCAGCAGACGTGGCACTTAGTCAAGAGATGTTCAAGTACAATTGCATGGCAGCCCTGCAACCCAACACACAGCTAACCCTGCAGCCTGACACAAAATCACATTAGCAGGAGCTTGATGCAGTGCAATGAGTGGCTAGCATGATGTAGCAAAGGAAAACATGCTCAATACATCACTGCATTGCAACACAAAAGCTGCCCAGCCAATCCAGGCTGAAAAGGAGAAAAGCTTTGTCCCAAGGCAGCCACCAGCTTCCGGTATCTGATCACTGCAGTAATGTGTCCTGCACCCAGGCCAAAGACTCCAGAAGGGACTTGGCAGCTTGCTATTGGTGGCCACACGCACATGCACACGCGTAAGGGCTCCCATTCCTGTCAGATCCACTCGAGTCCTACTCTGAAGGTGCTGCTGTGATAGAACAGCATCACTGATGGTCCAGAACAAGCGATTCTCACTGTTCACATCATTTAGACAGCTCCAACCAGCTGCCTCTCCTTCTTCTCCAGCTTGGCTACTGCCAAGTAGTTGGCCAGCAACATGATGCCAAACACGCCCGCACCAGCAAAGCTCAAAGCAGCGCCTGTGGTCATTGCTGATACTTGCAAAACTGTGCCCACATTTACCAGGGTACTGGCGACCAGCGCTGATGCTACTACTCGTTGCCAGGCTTGCACACGGTTCAGGGCACGCTCTGCCTCTAGGGCTCGTACACGCAGCTTTAGGTCTCCAGACTCCAAGCGCTGGATTGTGCCTGCAGGTCATGGCAAAGGCAAGGATGAAGCAGGTAAGCATACAGTGAGACTGAAGGTGGCTTCAGTCCTGTCCTTGAACAGCCCAGGCCTCTAAGGCTGGCAAGCTATGTCGGCTCACCTGCAATATCTTCTATCTGGTTTGGTCCTGTGAAAAGGTTCTTGACTGCTCTGCTCTGGTTGTTCCAGCGCTTTGTGAAGTCCTTCTGCAAGGCTGCAAACTGCGGCTGCCCTTCCAACAGCAGATTACGGGCATATGGTGCTGCAATCTCACTGATGTCAAACCTACAGAAGAACAAAAGTGTGGAATGAGTGCGGCTTTGATCAAGGGGTGACTGCAGTGCATTTATGCAGAGCACTCATCAGCAAAAGTAACAGTGCGACAGAGGCATCCCCTCAGTGAAAGGCAACCGGACAACTGTTGCATCCTGCTGCAACTGCAGCTCACGGCATTTCCCGGGTCTGGTATCCGTGTAAGGTGTATCTGACTGCAGTGCATGCAGAATGTAGGCTTGCCAGCAACTACCTCTGGACTTGGTCAGGTCAGTAGGTGTATAACCGACGCTCGTCATAACGTACCTTGCATCCAGAGACTTGCCAATACCATCCAGCACTGTGAATGACCGCACCACAAATGTGAAAGTAGCTGGGAACCTGAACGGCTGGTCAGCCGCAGCTACCAGTAAGTCCTCTCCAATGGAAGATAGGATGGCTTTCCTGCGCTCTTTTGCTTCGTCCTTGCTGCGTTGTGGCTTGAAGGTTTCATTGTACGTCTGCCCCTTGGCTTCGCGCTCCTTCTTCTGCTGGTCCAAGCGCTCCTGCAGGCAGACAGCAGAAGCAGCAGGGACCAACATGGTTGATAAGGGCATTGTAGAAGACTGCAGTGCCAACTACTACTTTCTTCTGACTTTCAGTAACAACACAGATGCGCAGCGTATGCAATCTTTGCCCGTGCTGGCCAGCAGGGTGCACCACCAAGCAGTTGTTGTTATTGCAGGATCACCTCACCTGGAATGACTTCAGGAAGAATTGTGCTGTCCTGCGCACAGCCAGCTTGTCACCAGTGGGAACCAGCACCCCCATGGTAATGAGGGCTTCCAAGCACCTGTCTGCATCTTTCTCATATACGCCATAGAACAGCTCCATGAGGCCACTACGCACGTCACCAGGGATGGAGCCCATCATACCAAAATCGTAGTAGATGAGGCTGCCTGACTCGGCATCTACAGCTACGTTGCCAGGGTGTGGATCTGCACAAAACACGCATTCAGTCAGTGTCCCAGCATACCAACATATCATCACGCCGATCGCCCCCTAGCTTGTGAACCTCTTGCCACAGCACATGTGGCCGTTGCCATAATAATGATGCCAGCACATGCCCACCGTGGGCACTGGGGAGCTACCATGCATGTGGCTTTGATGCTGGTGATTGCCCATCAACACATTGACCCTTGCTCGCCAAGAGAGTGTGAGAAGCACGCTTGTGTGTAGCGACTCTATGCTCAGCAGGGGTTCACAGCTGAATTAACCTATCCCTGGCATTGAAGCTGAGGATACGGTCACTGCTGCACTCATTTTCATGCCACAACCATCCAGCAACCAACTCAAGCATGCACAGTTACATACCTGCATGGAAGAAGCCATAGTTGAGAATCTGCTGCAAGTAGCTCTCCACTGCCAGGCGTGCCAGCCGCTGCCTGTCCAGTCCCTTGGCATCCAGTGCTGCTCCATCATTGATCTTAATGCCTGGGCAGTACTCCAACACAAGCACCTCTGCTGTGCTGTACTGCCAGTAAACCTTGGGGACCTACATCGGCACCACACGGCAGGATGTCGGCAAGAATGAGCTGAGCTTGCAAGCAGCCAACACTGTACTAGTGGCATGATCATCATGGTTCCTGAAGTGCAGCCCCTGCAGGCCTCCAGATTCATGGATGGTGTCGCTGGCAGCCGACAAATCGTGTGTAGTGTTACGGAGGTCCACAGGTTGCACTGCCTGTAGCCCTCTATCTCAGCAGTCACCGCATCAGGCACAAAAATAACAGCCCACGAGGCTGTTGATAAGCAGCACTCTTACGCCACATGTCCGATAACTGCTCGTGGCTCTTGAGACCCACCTTGATCCAGTCAATGTTCTTGAAGTTCTCCCTGAACTGATCTGCATTCCTGCCTTCAAGAGTGTAGTCAATCTCCTGATATAGGATGCGGCTGCACTCATCATAGATGGCTACCCAATCGCGCGCTGCACCGTCTGTCTTGGGGTCTACCTTTTGCAGCCACACAGCCAGGGCCCTGCAGGCCACAGACAGACATCCAGACCAAGGTGAGCCAAATCCTAATGCATGCAAAGCCCATGCAGTAGTTTGCACCGTGCGACATTTTGGGAACCCTACTCCTGCAGCAGTCGGACAGCCCAGGCTGATGGCTGAGAAGATTCTCAGCATTAGCGCAGGATTGGAGACACAAAATACAGACTGCCACGCCTACCTGATGTTCTTGAGGTCAATATCAAACAGATCCTTGAGCCCCGGGCGCTGCACCTTGACCACCACACGCTCTCCCGTCTTCAGCCGAGCCAGGTGCACCTGGCCCAGAGAGGCTGCTGCAATAGGCTGCTCGTCAAACTCAGCAAAGATCTCACTAGGCGGCGCACCAAAATTGTCCTCCAAAATCCTCAAGGCAGTCTGCGTCTCAAATGGTGGAACATTATCCTGCAGAACAAGATATGAAGTATAAAGTGAGTGAGTAAACGCCGGGGTCCACCGGCACCAACAGCTATTCTTGGAGGCCTTTGCGGTATATAGCTGTGTTGTTCTGGGAATGTATCCAACCACAGATGCATGCTCTGGCTGCACACAGGACATGGTCACAAATGCGCATGTGTTGCAGCACCACTCAACAGCCTGGTTCATGCTTGATGACATGACAGAAGCCTCTGCATGTGCCAGAAACCCAGTTGGCAGGCACCCACAGAGCTGGCTTGAACCTCTGACAACCTGCAATACTGCCTCTTAACATCATTACCTGCAGCTTCTCCAGCTCCTTGACAAACTCTTGGCTCAGCACATCCACCCGTGTGCTGAACTGCTGGCCAATCTTGATGAATGTGGGGCCCAGCTTCACCAGGCCCTCACGCAGCCAGATTGCCAATTCCTTCTTGCGGGCTGATACTGCCTCTGGTGTCATGCCACCCTGCTTCTTGGGATATGTCCATTTCTGGCCGAGAAGGAAGTAGCGCCAGGCAAAAGTGAAGGCAAATGCCCAGATCTCACAGGTACGCTGCAGGAAGGAACGGCAGTGGCAAGCTGTTCTGAGTAGCAGTCATGACAACAGTTGATGCCATCTGGGTCACTGATGCCATCTGAGTCAGACCAGGAGGAGCAGCAGCGCGCATGTGCTGAAGTGCCGTGCAACTTGTTACCCGATGCACTGCATGGTGCTCGCTCCCTGTCTGCTTGGGAATGCTCAATGCAATGCCTTTCACCCATGCACCAACCGACGGTGGCAGTTGCATCAGACACAAGGGAAGAGGCACTGCTGTCATATGGAGATCCCAGAGCTATTCCTGCTGGCATGCAGGACTGATAATGTACTCTTAACTACATGAGGAGGCGCACATCTCAACATGGGACACACTGCCACAAGGGCCCATGCACTTTGGGCTCCCTGGGGCAGCCATGGGATGCATACTGAGCCACCTAACTGCACACTGCACACCTGCCAGACAGAGTAGGTCTTGAACTTGCTCCAGGTTCCACCAGGTGCCTTGTATGGTGTTCCTGCCGCTGACCTGGCCTTGCGCTCCCTGGCGGTTGCTGCAGCCAGCTCCAGCTGCCCTGCTGCCTCTGCGTCCTGTTCCTCGTCAATCGTGTTGAGCAGGCGCATGCGCTCAGTCTCAGTGGCTGCTGCAGCAGCTGCTGTGACTGTTCCTGCAGCTGTGCTGGCATATGCTACTGCTGCAGTGCTTGTGGCACCGTTGCCATTGCTGCTGGCACCGTTGCCATTGCCATTATTAATGGAGTTTACAGCGACAGCTGTGACAGAAGCAGATGGGTCGATGATAACCTTGATTGCTGAAGTGCCGTTGCCATTCTCGTTGCCATTCGGTGAAACTCCATTTCCATTGCTGTGATATATGTCATTGGCACTGTCATGGCTCTTGCCGTTGCCATTCTTTGCTGCTGCCACTGCCTCTGCCTCAACAATCTCCGTTGCGACAGCCTGCAGATGGAAAGACTGTTTATGATGGAAACAGACGTACGGCGCGGGTAGACAAAGAATGCATGCATGCTTGCATGGAAACGCCCCACTCACTGCTAAGGTACAAATTCAAGGATATCAGCAGTGCATGCACTGACCACCCCACACACCTTATGCACCCCACACAAAATGCATAGCCTGCTTCAGTAAGCAACATACCTCCCGTAGAACTACAGACTCTCGCCGTGCGATGAGGGGTGATGTCCGTCCCAGCCCAAGCACAATGGGTTTGTGTGCAGACCTGAGCGCATGATGTGGGGAAACCCCGAAAGAGCGAATAACTGTCTGTGGTTGCCTAACGCACATGGAAGTGCGAGAGGAGAAAAGTGCCTGTGCCATGATGGACCTAAGTGGTTCTGGCACGCAATAGGAGCGTTACACAGCTGAGTTGAGGTATTGATGCGCGGCTGAATTGCGTTTCCACGGTCCGCAAGGTGGGTGGCACAGGCCAAAGTGCTTATTTGCGGCGTTGTTTGTGATGCCTGCTAGCTGACAGGATTCCACCAGCAGCATCAAAGACGTGAGCATGCAAAACGGGGCATTTCGAAGTAAAGCGCCCGAAATCCCCCGAGTTGATCTGCTGTTATGCCCACACGGATTCCCCATGCGCATTGCCTGATCACGCGCTGATTACCTGTCAGGCGCTCACGACAGCTTTGTGCATCAATTATACGTCGGAATTTGCAAAGTACTGCACTTGCATGCTTCTGCAAGCGTGTTCTCCTGCACTGGCCTGACGAACTCCGACATAGGGTGGATGCTTGCATGATTAGCTGTGTAGATTGTGGGTGTGGTTTTGTCAACGAGTTGTACCAGTTCAGCGGGCAAGCCTCTGTGCAACTACTGCTCTGTAAGGGTGGTCACGCGCCTCTGTGGCAGTGTGCGGGCTCTACCCATCCACTACAAAGCCGTTTGTGCAGATGTAAGCATTAGTTGCCACACACTGCATTGCGGAGCTCAAGAGGCACATTGTTGGTAGTGCTATGCTCTCAACGTGAACTCTCTGTTCAGAACATGATTGAAAAGCCAGGGTGGGGGTTACCCAGGTGCGCTTTCAATTGCATGCTGCAGTGATCTCATTGAGCACATGTGCTTGTACAATTGTAGTTGCTCTGAGTCTTGCCAGCCGTCTCACTCACAGACCATGCTGCCAGTGGCAGCAGCTGTCACCAGGCATGTCGGAGCATCTTGATTTGTTGCTGCCAACATCATGGCTAAAAGCAGTAGTGAACCGCTACCTTGGACCTTTCCATACAAAGTCATATGATACATAGCAGCAGCAGGCTATGGGCACAGTCGGCACAATCGCCTTGCAAATCCAGACAACAGTGGCAAAGCAGCTGCTCCAGGGTGAAGGAGTTGCAAGGTGGCCGTGCTGGTGTCCATGCTGTACGTATGGGCTGTCTAACGTATGCAGTGTTAGGGGTTTTCAGACTGGACTAAAGTTATAATAAAACCTCACTTGAGTTCGCCGGAGCGTTTCCTGTTGCCAGCTCCTCCAGCAGGCTGTCCAGGTATTGTCCATCCTCCGAGTGGCGCATGCATGCAGTGCCAGGTGGTCTGAAACATGTCACCCTTGCCTTGGTCTCGCCTGTGGACCTCTACACATTAAGCGCTTGTCACTGCTGCCATCCTCCAGCACGTAAATCATCTGGCAAGACCAACCGTGTGATATGCAGTGTATAGTGACTGCCTCAGCTGCAGCTAGCAGACACTGGAGATGCCCTGCTGCTGCTTGCTGCTAAGCCTGATGCACTCACATAAGGATTCACCGCTTGACATGTACCTTGATTATTTGTGCCACTGCTTGCACAACTACATCTTCGTGCTCTTACCACAGAATATGATGTGATGCATACTGCTGTTTGTCTATCAGGCCTGACCTGACAAAGCCTGGTCGTAGCAGCTAAGTCATTCACCTTGGGTGCTTTACAAGCACCAAAGATGTCGGCTATGCACATGTTAGGATGATGTCTGCCAAAAATCCTAATGTTGGCAAGCCAAGGTTCAACCGTTGAAGTGTGCCTGGTGGCACAGGCTGTGGATGTTCTAGCTTAAACCCTGCATGCAAGTAAGCTGTATTGATTTCATTCGCCTGTCGGAGTAAATGTGTGCTGCTTTTTGCTCTTATAACCCGCTTGAAACACCTCAAAAGCTCCCGACTGTTGGACATATTCCACGCAGGTGCAACAAGCTGCTGTGTCTCTGCAATCATCGCACAGGCTGTGAAGCTGCTTCTGTGGCATCACACATGGCACAGGGACCCCCTGACAGGCACAGTGCTGCGAAAATGCTGTCAAAGTGCAAATGAAGAGCAATAGGCGGTCTCAGGTTCAAACGTGTCGAACGACCCACCAGAACCGCATCAACGAGCATACCCGCGTTTGTCGTCACATGGCTACTCAGTTGATCATCCACCACCTCGCAAACAGCAGCCGCTGAGGACACTATAAGCAGCATGGCTTTGGCATCGCGGATGGCGAAGGAGCTAAAGAAACTTGCGAAGCAGCCACCTCCGGGCATATCAGCACTACCGGCATCCAATACCATCAACCATATATTTGTGCAGCTGCAAGGGCCGCCTGATACTGCGTTTGAAGCAGGGCTATTCAAACTGAGTATTACAGTACCTGACAGGTACGCGCCATGTTTTGCACAATGCAGGCTGGATGCCTGTGAATTCATTGATAGAGCTAGGTTTCAAGGTTTTTGTGGTGCCATGTTAGGGCGTGTGACTGTTCTCAAATCAGCACCAGCAAGGCTTGCCTGCCCAGTGTTCTGTCAGAGACACCTGTGTGGTGTTGACAATTCGGTTCTCCCGCTGGCTTGACATTACAAAATATCTCACAGCTTTGCCTACACCCTTAATCCCCTTACAAAACGCATGCCCTAGCAGGTGCTGAACATCCTGCACATAGGCCTTTGTACCCTGGAGTCAAGCATGCCTCTGCCGTTGCAGGTACCCATTTGAGCCTCCCAAAGTCCATTTCCTTACTCCAGGTACACCAAAAACACTCATGCAGGGCAGATTCATTTGTCTTACACTGCCAACTCGATGCTGGCAGCTGCATCAACTTCAGCTTTTCCGACCTTGACCAGCAGGGTTGTTGTCCAGCTGTGTGACGTGCTCAGGCCAGCAGCTCCAAAACGACAATGCCTTCACAGGGCCAAGCAGCAACCCTGTTCACTTGACAGGCTGTCATACCCCTGCTAACGTGTGTGTAGTGTACCACCCAAACATTGATGCTCAGGGCCGGATATGCCTGGATTACCTCAACATGCCTCCCAAGGTGCGGAAACCACAATGTCCCCATGACACTTTCACATGTTTGGTTGTGGCATGAGCGGAAGCTCTCTGTTCACTAAAGCAGCGGCAGAGCGCAGAAGTCCCGCCATGACAAACTGTGGCTTGCAGGTGTGGGTCGCATATGTAGGGACTTTGTCACACTATGGCCAATAGCTGTTGCCGCCGCTGCTAATTCTGACTACTGCTTGATGCACGACGGAACCTACACCTGCAGCGGTGCCTACTTTTGTGTGGCATACTCACATCTGCATTTGAGGTTTGTAACTTGCTGAGGTCAACATCGTATGCACATCCCGACATAACTGTGCCTGTCATTGCTGCTGCTTCAACAGGGTTGCTGGGGTCCTGCTATGGACTTGTACAAGGTGCTTGTGGCCATTAGGCAATTGCTGGCAGAGCCCAATCCCAAGGACCCTCTTATGGTGGACATAGTAAGTACAGTTTGCAGATTTTGGTAGGGTTAACAACATTGTCTGACAAGTTTGGTGTGTATGTGTTGCGCAGCAGCCCTAGGCAGCAGCTACCACAGCTGGTCAAATGCTGTGGGTCACACAACAGGCCTTATAACATTGAGCTATACACTGCAGCCCAGCCTCAAACTTGGCTGTGGTGATCTCCTGCAGCTGCAGTCACTACGCCTCAGCTTGGTTTGCATTCTGAACAACAATGTGCTCTGTCCTTATAGTGTCAAACTTACAGCAATGCAACTTCTTGAGCAACGCAAGAAGTTATCTGGGGTTGGCCTGCCTGGTATCAACACCTCTGCACGAACTCTCTTCTTGTCTGTGGTTCTGTTGTATTTACCAGCTTGAATTTGTTGGTGATCGCTCACTGCCACCAGGCTGAGGAATATGAGAGCCGGCCAGAGGTGTTCAGGGTCAAAGCCCAACAACATGTCGCACTCTACGCAACCCCAAGGGCAGCAGCAGCAAAGACAGCAGTAGGGAAACAAACAGCATCAACAGTATCAACAACAGCAGCAGGCGTTGGCGTCGACAGCCTTCAAGGTGCAAGGGATGGTAGCGAGTCCCTCGCCACAGACTGTCAGCATGGGGCCCTGGCAGGCAGCAACGCAAACATACACCAGGCAGTGCAGGCCAGCAAACAATTGAGGCCACCAGGGCAACAAGTGCTGGTGTCCGGACATGAGGATTGATGGCCCGTCAAAAGTGCAACAGTTGCACATTTTGCATCATGTTGGACAGATCTGTCCATATAAGATTCAAGGTGCAGGGCTGATGGCAGTAACGCTATGGCTGGCACTAGTGGTTACCCTTTCCGGCCAAGCGGCCCATGAGAGACAAGCATGATAGTGGTGACTCAGCCAACCAGCCCACCAGATATCAGCAACTCCTCGGGGTCAGGTGCCGCACATGAAGGCTTCATGGCAGAGGCCACTCAGTGGCATAAATGGCAGTCATCAAACAACTGTTATGACAGCAATCACTTACAAATGCATATGGTTCCTAGAAATGGCACATATTGGTCGTACCTGTGACTACAGGTGCATGACCCTGCACGATGATGGGTCATACATGAGTCGTAAAAGAAATTTAGCCATGCAACAGGTTGAGATGCTATGGCAATTGCGCTGAGTCGTGACTTTTGTTGTTAAGTATTCACCTTCCACAAGAGCAGTGTAATGATGTGTGCAAATGATGAGATGACAAATAGACACCCCTGGCTATGTAGGCAATGCTTACATACCTCTTGGTATAGAGATGCCCGCTGCAGGTCCATATTAGGTCATCCACTTCAGTGAGGTGGTCGACCCTGCTTATGAAAGAAATTTAGCCATGCAGCTTGTGTGTCTTTGACCCGGCCTTTTGTGCCGGTGTGCTTTATGGCTTTCCGACAGAAGTCAGCCAGATCTGGCACAAAGTTAGTACAGGGTACAGACCTGCAGCAGGTGGACAGCGGTTCCAGCACATATCCGGAGTTGGCAACAGCAGTGGCAACCGCAGCAGCCTGCTGCTGGAAGTCTGTACTATCAGCAATTCCATGCTCTTACCCAGGTTATTCCTGTGCTCACGTGATGACGCACGTCGTCAGTCCACAAGCCGGGATTTTGCTGCTCTGCGAGAATCCAGGCTAAAGCCTGGTTTCAGTCTGTCCTCCCCCCGACTCCCCCCAAATTCCCCCATCTCCCTCTAGGAAGCAACCTTGCCTTGCTCAGGACAAATTTGATTTAACAAAAGTAAAGACGTATCTCAGTCATACTCCTCTCCTATTCCAGCACACTCTCCCAAGACTGCACAGTCTACCCGCACAGTCACACCTGGCATGGCAGGACAGATCCGCACACACACTGAAAACCAGTCATGCCCCAATTTCCCCCTCTCCCAACCTTGCCTTGCTCGGGACAAATTTGATTCAACAAAAGTCAAGACGTATCTCAGTCATACTCCTCTCCTATTCCAGCACACTCTCCCAAGACTGCACAGTCTACCCGCACAGTCGCACCTGGCACGGCAGGACAGATCCGCACACACACTGAAAACCAGTCAGGCACCCCCCTGCCTCACTATGCGCTCCTCCGCAAGCTCTCTGAGCCTCTTAACGCTATCAGCCCATCCCAGCCAGCACACTATGAACAGTAAGGTCAAGGCCCGCGCAAACTGCCAGCTGCCTCAGCGCAGTCTCCCCATGCCCAGCGCCATCTGGCATTTTGATTCAACAAAAGTCAAGACGTATCTCAGTCATACTCCTCTCCTATTCCACCACACTCTCCTACGACTGCACAGTCTACCCGCACAGTCGCACCTGGCACGGCACGACAGACCAGAGCACACACTGAAAACCAGTCAGGCACCCCCCTGCCTCACTATGCGCTCCTGCGCAAGCTCTCTGAGCCTCTTAACGCTATCAGCCCATCTCGGCCCCACACTTTCGACAGTAAGGTCAAGCCCCGCGCGCGAACTGCCAGCTGCCTCAACGCAATCGCCCCATGCCCAGCGCCATCTGGCAGATACAGCAGGTATCATGTTACACAGTCGAGAAAAGCACCGAAGCACGCCAGCAAAGTCGCCGGACCGCACTGCTCAAGGAAGCGCACCTGGCACAGCAGGATCGCCCGGGGAACACACTGAAAAGCAGTCATGCACATATCCTGACCTCTTTTTATCAGGAGAAGGCGTTACAAAGCCCCCATCAAGTGAGGTCACCGAATCACCGATTTCCCAGACTTGATTCACACATGCCAAGCTAGAGCTGCGGACTACCAAACCAGAATGCGCAGGTTCGAAACTAGGCGGTGACAAAAACACCAAACCAGCGCAGGGTCACCGATTCACCGATTCACCGATTCACCAATCTTTCAGCCATTGCTCAGCCATGCAGAAGTTTGCAACTGCAATCGTCCAGTGCCTGGATGGGAGTACCGGCCACTGCCCAAGGGCTTTGGCTAGGCCGTACCAGGTCACTGAGACGTTAAATACGCGTCCTGAGTCGGATAGGATGGCATGAGGTGGATGACGGATTAGATTCTGTAAATTCTGTAAATTTTGCAACTGCCACCTCTTTATTTCATGTTCTTAGATGGCATAATGGATGCAGCGCAGAGAGCCACCACGCAACTTTGGCCGTCCTTTATATAACAATGACAGAGCAGTCACTATAATTTCAAGGGTGTGGTGTATGAAGGGACGCGGTGCACGTAGCTGCTGATCGCTGCGCGTTTCGTCAGCAGTACAGCAACAGAGCTCCAAAACTATATTGAAAACAATAGCAATCACTTTGATGCAGCGCAGAGAGTGATCACGCAACTTTGGCCGTCCTTTATATAATAATGACCGAGGAGTCACTATTATATAAAGGGTGGGCATATAAAGGAGGGTGGTGCAGGTGATGGTGGTTGGCGTGATTGTAAGCAGTAATCATAATCTCTTGGTGAAGTAAAAGCAAGCCAGCATGCAGTTCTTCTATCTCCAGGACAGCAAGCCACCTTGAGCCAGTCAGGCATCACCATGCTCAGTGATACCCTGCCTTCCAGCAGCATCACAGATGCAGCCACCATCTCATCAGTGTCCAGAGCCTACAACCTGTCTATATCCACCTCCAACATGCTGTATGCCACAGTGCAGCCAACCGCTGTTTCTGCCTGCAACATCGCTGTCTACAGCAGCAACCTGTCCATTTCTAACTCCAACACTCTCTATCCTGCTGTTGCAGACGCCCTCAATGCAGCTGAAGCAGCTCAAAGCACAGCAGATGCAGGGCTCGCAGCAGGGCTGGCAGCAGGCACAGCAGCAGCAGCGGCTGCAGCAGGTGTCACCAGCCTGTCGACTGAGGTCCAGGAAAATGCAGCAGCCACAGCAGCAACCTTGGCCACCCACCAAGCCGAGATCAGTGCAGCACAAACCACAGCAGCTGCTGCATCAGCCTCAGCACAGCAGGCTAACCAGGCAGCAGACAAAGCTCAACAGACAGGTGACCAAGCCCTGCAGAAAACCCAGCATTGGGTGTTCTCATCCAACACCATCCAGAACCTGTACCGGCCCACCATGGCTCTCACTTTCAGCAATGATCAGTATATCATCACTAACAAGTCACTGCAAGCAGACAGGGGCCAAGCGATCACTGCCCTGGCAGCTCCTGCCTTGATTTCCTCCAGCAATGGTGAGTGCAGGTATGACAGCAGTGCTCTCAAGCTGAAACATGTGGACAGCTCTAATCGCAATGCAGGCTACATGTTCATAGCACCAGACAGTATGCAATATTGCACCCAGCTTGGAGGAGCACCGCTCCTGCAAACTCAATTCTCCATGACCAGCAACGGCACCTGCTACATAGCCTCAAACATCCAAGTGCCTAACACAGCCATCATCAGAGCCCCTCAGACCCCAACCATAGACAACCCTTATACAAAAGGAATCATCAGACTGACAACAGATGCACTGAGGTACGTCACACTGTCCAATGATGGGCTCAACAACACCTATGAGAAACAATGCTTCTCAGTCAATTCCAACGGTATCTTCGCCTTGCTGCGCTGTGCCCTGCTAGGGGGAGAGGAATCTGTCACTGAGCCTGATCCCACCAATGCCCTGAATACAGTGACTCGTGTCAAGTTCCCCCGGCTGGAGAGGACTCTCACGGGTGGCCTGTGCTTTGGCTCTGGAATCCAAGCCCAGGTGGATGGGCCTGACACCGACTATTGCAAGATAGACAGGACTGGCACCATATCCTGTCTTAATCAATCCAGTGGTCTACTGGAAGCCATCACATCCAATGCATGTCCCGCCAAAGGAGGGGTGGGCCTGGAAAGCAGCGGCGTCACTGTTGCGTGCAGGTCTGTCATAACCTCGGCTGGGGAGATTGTGCGCAGGGTTGATCTCAATGCCATGGAGGGCTTTAGAGTTTCCCCCATTTATTACTTGACCATGGGTGGCTTGCAGATCACCCCCCAAGGGCTGGTGATCAGCGCATGTAATGCTAGTTTTGGCAGCATCACACAGAATGGTACACCGATGTCTTCGGCGTACGCTCCCAGCAATGCACTGCAAAATTACACATTGCTGAGCAAGTTCACAGCCACAAGCAACGACCTCTACCGCAGCAACATGCCTCTTAGCACGTGGTGCAGCAACAACTTGTCCAATGTCTCTCAGGTTGCTGCTTACGGCAGCAACCTGTGGCCTTCATTGTGTAATACCAGCAATTTAACATAATCTCCCAGTAACTACCACTATTTAACGACTCTACCAAAGGTTATTGCCACCAGCAACGTCACATACTGGTCCTCCAATGCAGCCACTTGGACATCGAATCAGGTGCCACTAATGGTCACAAACTGTAACATGGTCAGCTTTTCCAACTGGGTATCCTTGTACGCTATGAACGATTCCAACACAGCTTACTCTGCCCTGTCTGCTGCCCAGGGTGCGCAGTCAACTGCAGATGCCGCAATGGGCAGTGCTGCTGCTGCAGGCACCTCGGCTGCTGCATTTGCAGCTGCCATCGTCAGTAGCAATACGGCTTAGGCCACGCAGGATGCAGCCATTGCTGCAGCACAAGCATCAGCCACCAGTGCAGGCATAGCTGCTTCAGCAGCCCAGACCAGTGCAAACACAGCTCATTCCACAGTGTTGACGTGCATGCCAGCTGGGCGTGCCTGCACCAAGTGCCCCTTGACTGTTGCCAGCTGGGCGTTAACGCACAACGTTGTGCCTCAGCCAATACGGCCCTCAACACCGCAACATCTGCATCGAACACTGCAGCAACAGCCCAAAGCTTGGGACAAGCAAACAGCAATGCCCTGGTAAGCCAGAATAACTCATTGTATGCAGTAAGTAATGTGGCATCCTACTCCAGCAACTGGTCAGGCTACTGGCAGTGGAATGGGAGTGTATGCTACACTCCGAGCAATCTCGGCATAGGAAACAGTAATCCAGCATACCTATTGGATGTGACGGGCACTGCCAGGGCAACCACGTTCTAGGAGAACGGCATCAGATCAGCAACTAAGTATGAATCCAGCACTTATACAGCTTTTGCATTGAGTACAGCGGTGTATAGCAGCAACACCGCATGCTTCTGCAGCAACACATTCCCTGCCTATACCACTGTGTCATCACTGAATGCGTACTCAAATGCCACAACACCTGTGTTGTTTACCACCAGCAATACTGCCTTCACAGCAAATACAACTGCAATGTATGGTAGCAATGCAGCAGTGAATGCAAACAGTCAGTCAACATCTTTCAGCAACTGGATGTCCCCGCAGAAAACCCAGTGGGCCACCAATGGGAATGTGGTCTACACACTGTCCAATGTAGGCATCGGCACCAGCACTGTGGTTTCCGGCTGCTCTCTCAAATGCACAGCTGGCATCATGGCCTATAACACTTTTTGTGGTGACGTGGGGTATGGTGCAACCTATGCAGGTTGGGCAAGAGCTGGCGCGATCGCCAAAAGCACAGGAGGCTACGCTCTGCTGCAGGATCCAAATGGCTACACCTGTGTGAATGCGCCGTCCGGGCAGTCTGTCGAGATCCGAAACAACAACAATACCAGAGCTGTCATAGAGGGCAGCAGCAGCACATTCAACGGCGACTTCTCACACTCAGGTGGGGATGTGTACATGGGCAACAGGGGCACCACACTGAAGGTCTCATCAGGCATGCAGGGAGGCAGCACCACTGCTAATTATGTCACATACGACATCAATACAGGGGCAACCATTGGTATGCACTATTTCTACGACAGCCTCTACAGCACACAGAGGATCGGTGGACCTAGCAAAAAGTTCAACATCCCCCATCCATTAGATCCTGATAAGTCTCTGGTTCATGCCTGTGTCGAAGCTCCAAGGTATGAGCTGATCTACAGTGGCATCGCCACTCTCAGCAGTGGCAAAGCAGCAATCTCAGTAGACACTGACAGCTGCCCTGATAATCCAATGGACCCAGGGACCTGCGATGCACTGACTGACAATCCACGTGTGTTCCTGCAGGTTCGAGAGAGCTTTGTCAAGGTGATTGGCAAGGTCAGCAAGGGCATTTTGAGCATAACTTGTGAAGACGTACACAGCACTGCCCAGGTGGACTGGTTGGTGGTCGCAGAGCGCAAGGATGATACATTGAAACAGCTGGACATCACTGACAGCAAAGGTAGGCTGATCACTCAGCAAAGAAGATGCATCAAGGGAAACGTCAAGTGAACCTGTATGTATGTACCCGCAAAGTCAAATAGTGTTGCCCCAGCCTGGTGACTTTTTCCCCAGCCCAATTTGTCATCAAAAAGGTCAGGTTGCTCAGATACTTGTCAGCCAGTACGGTGGTGATTGCACCATTCTTATTCTCCCAGTCAAGCATAGTGTAAGGACTCGCTGTCATCGCCACCACTCCTAGTGTATGACAGGGTGAAACATTGCTGTCCGGCAAGATATGTGTGCAGTTGATACCCCCACAACAGGACAAACCTAACAGATGCACCGTGATCGTATCAACTGGCAGCGGCCGGATGGGCAGTGTCGATGTCACAGCATAACATGGTCCGACATCTAGTGAGGTGAAACCCAAGAGTTCTGCCACTTGCAGGGCGGGAAGCTGCACCCGCATTCCGCTCTGGCCAGTGAACTTAAATCTGTTGTCATTGGCATCGTACAGACAACTCACAGATTGTAAGCAGCAGCAGTATTGATCGCCTCTGCCACCCTGCTCAGCCTGAGATTCCCAGCAGGCAGCCGCACGCTCACTGTGTAAGCAGGACCACCACTGTCATCCGCCGCTGTTATGCTGAAACAGGTGTCCTGTGGTATCCAGTCCCAGTCCGCCACAGTGCTGAAGCGTTCCAGGGTGACTGTCATGTACTCCTCCTGAGGATGGTGCCATCCAGTGCCCACTGTATCAAACCGGGCTCAAGTTGAGCTGTCCACTTCCAAGGTTGGTCTGTGATCTGACTGCCTTTGCTGCTGTCAAGAAAGAGGTGCTGGCTCTTTACCAGGCTCATTGGTGCGCAATATACATTACAATCACAAGTAATTTGTCCAGGGCACGGGGGTCTACTTTCAATTTGATGTGCACATCATGTGTGACCTGCCCCATCAGTAGGGCATCTGTTGAAACGGGGTCCCCTAGCACCATGTATAGGGTACAATTGCAGTGATTCTGCAAGGAGTCAGGCTGTGCCCGACTCCTTACAATCATGCTGGGAGACGGAAAGGCATTGTAACAATGAGCTGTTGTTACTGCTGGATTTCTGTACGCTGTTGCCAAGCACAGGCTGCCTCCAAGATTGTGGCCTGCCAGCATCAATCTGCAGTTTGGATAGGCCTTTGCCAGGCTCTTAGTCCAGGCGACGGCTTGCATGAACCTTTCTCTGAGATCCTCACTGCCTGCTACCAA